>JAUZND010072480.1:0-16893 GCA_034780555.1 Coelogynopora nodosa
ATGGCCAACTCATCTAATTACTATGGCCAACTCATCTAATTACTATGGCCAACTCATCTAATTACTATGGCCAACTCATCTAATTACTATGGCCAACTCGCATGTAACTATACTAATTAAAAAACCGATGAGATAAATTCTTAAAGTTTAATTTTGAACGTCAATTCAGTCTAAGAAACAGTATCTAAACGGAATTCCTAAACATTTCTATCAATGGAATAACTGGAAATGTTATATAACTTATTTAATAGTCCAACATAGTAAAACTATTTCTATGACTTTGATTAAGGAAATTCATTTATTGAAAACTTAACCAACATATTGAACTTTATTTCAATCTCGTATTTGGTGCACGTCAAAAAGAGTTGCAGCTGTAGCAGTGACTCGTAATTTAGTTTTCATTTGCATATTTTCCTGCGTTCTATTTATCAATATCGCTTTATTTTATTATAATGTCAAGTTAAAAACAATTTCGTCCCAATTTTATCGATCAATATATATATATATTATATTATTAACGAAATTATGCTTGTGCAACTTGTGTGTTTACCAAATTATCTATATATCTATTTTATATTTCTATGATCACAACATTATAAATTGTTTAACAAAATTTCGATATATTTCACCAGAAATAGATAAATTAGGAAAAACCTTAGATATTAAAAAAAAATAGAGATCATATTAAAATGAAGTATATATATATCTATATTTTATGTTGGATTTTGTATACCTGGTATTAAAATTTAGTATGATAATACATTTGAACTATAAAAATATATTATTTAAATTTTCATGTAAAATATCAAAAAATTCTCTATCACTTGAAAGAAGGTGAAATGGTGTTCATAAATCACGATAAAATGTTTCTAACTTATTGTGTAATACTAAATCAAATTAATAATTGAGCAAATGTTTGTTATATTATCATAACTTAATATTTTATCGTTTTGTATAATATTTACTCAAATCAACAATTTTACTGAATTTATGTAACGTGCTTAAACATTGTTTGAAAATATGGAATCACTTGTAAATAACTTCGGAAGTTTAGAATACCAATAAAAAAGGTACTGGCATTTAGTTTCCAGAAATATGGTTTCGTTGCTTTCGGTTTCCTAGCATATATATAATAAACCAAACTATATAATTTGTTGTGTGATTTATAAAAATCTTAAAAAATGCAAAGTCTATTTTGAAATGACTTTCAAATTTTTCTATTTTTCAATATTGTTCTGTACTTTTTGTTAAACCCAATGCCATCAATATTGTCCTGTATTCTTAACTATCGCCCATAATCTTTAGTACCGTCAGAATTTCTTCAATATCGTCAAATAACTTTTTTTAAATGCCTTCAATATCGATCGCTATTTTTAAAATAAATTATGCAAATTGCACAAATCACTACTTTAATTCCAACAACAGTTTTAGAATTTAACCCCCATTCAAATAGTAAAATCCTAAAGTTAAACAGCATATAAATCAGAAATGTAATTCTTCATAAAATAGTAAAATTTAGCTGCATAAAATTATTAAGTTTAATCCATACAATTCGCTGTTTTAAATTTAAAAGAAGTCGAATTATATTGATAACGTCTTCTATTTTGGAATATCATGTAAGTATAACATTTTATATTTCATATTTATTTAGAAGTTAAATTATCATGGAAATGTTAATTATATTATTATTCGGGTTTTATCTATGTTATCTATTGTATATAATGTTTGTACACCCAATGACTTTTTATATTACTCACATACTGTAATCACGTCATTGTATTTTGTAACATTAATTTATTAATGAGATTTAACCTAAGTTTCCAAGTCTCCAAGTCATGCATTTATGATCAATATTTATGATTTTGTGTAATCTTGAATTTTTTTGATAATATCTTGGTAAATTCTTATCTTATATTTGTAAGTTGTGGATAATAAATATATTTTTCACCAAAAAAATTTATGTCATTTTAGAATAATTTTAGTAAGATCCTAGTAAAAATACCCACGATTTAATTAACGGTGTAATATAATCATACTTCTAATAACAATTTATTAGTTAAGATTATGTCAGAATACATTAATTGAAATGTATAAAACATGTTACTTAGGAATATATTATTATATTAAATTCTACTATGCTCCTTTTGGCATTATATCATGGTTGTACAAATGTGTGTCAACTGTCATTAAAATAAATTATTCTATGTTTGTAAAACATTCTTTAAAAAAAAGTTTAACTGAAATGCTGATTGATTGCCTAAAAAATAATTGGTTCATTTTTCAACACTGTAAATGAAACCTGTGTCTATTAAAAAAATTTCGTTGTCAGTCATGACACTGGGATAAAAATAATACATATACAACCTTACTTGATTATATTAGATAGAAATATTTATAATTTTATCTTCAAACTAGGTCTAGAAAAAGTGTTCGTTAAACTTATTTCGCGCTACAGTAGCAGAATAAGGGGCTGTATAAATTCAACAATATAATACCAGCCAAAATCCGAGGTGCATAAGTATTATATTGCCCAGTTCACCTCTATAACAATATCGTAAATTCTAGCGTCAATCGCGTCACATTGCCGATACTGAGAGTAGGTAGGTAGACCAAAAATTTTGAACCATTTCCGTTAAACGACTCTGTCCTCATGAACATGATTTAACCGTTAGCGAGGGATCGGGAGAGAAGGAAGGAGGGGAGCCGGGAGTGATTAATTAATATTATGGCACCTCCTCTCCCACTCGACAATAGCCGGCATCATTTCGTCGAGGTAATCGCAAAGTTATCGACCTAGACCAGGAGGGCAATCCTGAAGAGTGGAGTTGCCTCCAGATTTTAAGGATTGTCCTTATTCGCCCATATATATTAATCAAGCCATTTTGGGAGATACTAAAATCCGCAATAGGTTTAAAAGTTTTGTATCAGTTAATACTAAAGTTTTAATAACAGTTTTCTTGCACTGTTAATAATAATACTTACTTTATAGTTTTGAAGAGTGGCTGTTAAACCATTTCGAGATCTAGCATGAGCCGAGACGTTAAAGTTTTCTTCAATTAAATTAAATATATTTTCTTAAGTGGGCGGAGTATATTTCAACAGTTTAGTGAATAACTATGTACAATCTATATTTAATAGATAGATTGATGAATATAATGTTTCCTATTAAAAGATTATATATAAAAGTACGTATTTCAAATATTACAAATGTTAATTATTTATTCTGTGTTATATTTTATCATGAAAAACAACGTCTGCTGAACATGAGTAGCATTTAAGAGTTTTTGCAAAGCTACAGTTTAGTAGTCAACTTATATTTCTTGTATACATCGGAAAGAAAACAACGTTATTAATCCGTTCATCAAAGAGAGCTTTTACCAAAATTTAATTTCCAATGTTAGTTACAAATTCTTCATTGTAGATAAATATAAATGTTCGAAAAACAATGGTTAACATTATAATCTAGGAAATTGGACATATTAGATATTTAAAGAAATATTTTATAATATTGACGTAATCTTTAAAAAAAAGTCTCTGCGACTAATAATATTATAATATCAACATATAATTCGTTTGGATAAGTCTTATTTTAATGTGTTAATATAATTCAATTGAATGTATGCATATACGTATATTACGTTATTTGTAAAAATTAATTAAATTATATGTGGTATGAAAGTTGAAACTTATTAGTAGCTTTAGTCATACATACAGGTATAATTTTTGTTCAAATTTATCAATCATAACATGATATAATAATGAGCATTGAACATTAACAATAATATTCTGCAAGCTTCAAGCGTCTATTCTACGTTGACGAGAGCACAGCCCGAGGTTTAGAGACAGCTAGGGCACAGACTGAGCTCGTCCAGGCCGTCCATGTCGAGTGTGCATTGTACCACTTGGATAGGGAGAGGTAGGCATTTTCCGAGCAGAGGGGAAGCTGTATTGATTTTACGGTGGGCAAACAAAGTAGGCACATCTACCAACAGTGGGCATCAATGTATTTTTTTACGAAATCTGGCTCCAGTTGTTTTAAATATGATTAAAATAGAATTTTTACTCAAAGAAAACAAAATTAGTTTTTTTGAATTCTACAACTAGTAACGTGTATTTTTCTTTATGTACTAAATTACCTTTTTAAATATAGTTGAATTGTACGGTAAATTTCTTTCAATTAATCTATCACTTCAAAAACATTATATTATAGTGATTACATATGTAGGAAACTTGTAAATATCGTTACTAGATGTAATTGAAAAAATATATACTAATTTTATTGTCTCAAAAAATCATAACGAATGACGGAAACTATTATGACAAAGTAACGTAATCTATAATTGTGACATAAATTGGAAGTAAAAATGAATTTAGCAACTCAGAACATAATGCAACATGGCAACAACGTTAAATGTAAGGCACAATGTAAAAAACATAATTGTTAAGACAAAATAGAATTATTACATATTTACTGAACTGGTTGAAGGGCTCTGTCAAATTTACAATTTAAAATGACTCTATAAATATGCAAATTATATATTACAATATATAATAAGTTAAAACAAAACGACAACAGATCCATAATGTTTTCGTTTTATTTTAAATATTTATTACCATTATATATTCAGGCCATTTTGTCTTATATTATGAGTTGAAGTTGTCATATCTTGTTGCTATTATGTCCTTTGTCACATTATCCCCTATTTACAGTTTCTGTTGTCATTTTGTCCCGTTCCATCTTTTCTTGTTACTGTTATGTCTGTGTTCCGTTACAAGATTTCTCAACTTCATATGTATACATGACGTACGTCAAGCATAACGGAATTGAGATCAGCAGTTAAAAAGCATTACACAATTCAGTACCTTGATATTATAAGTCACTTCCTCACTAAACAGAAATAAACATATGATATGTTGTACACAATGCAGGGGCGCAGCCAATAATTTGCAAAACATGGGGGGGGGGGGGGGTGGCGGCTATTTTTAATTGTATTACTACGTACTAATTGTAATTTAATATTTAGGATAATTTATAATTGCAGTAGGATTTAAAGTTAAAATTCTTGGGGATTTATAACATTTCCTAAAAATTCAAAATAATCAAATGATATTCAAAATTTCTCAATTAAAGTTAACTATTAACAATAACTCAATTGAAGCTAAATCGAAGCTATTGGAAATTATTATTAAAAAAATATTTATAACATTGTTTGATAAATATTTTATATAAATATTTTATCATTGAAACATGTAGGCCTATTCATAAAAAAGTATAGTAACCGATAATTGAGATGTGCTAAACCACAATTTCATAAAAATTAGTATTAATTAGTAGCATCGAGGCAATGTATTTATAGCATGACTGTAAATTATGAGAAGTGTGCACATTTTACTTATCCATCAAATATTGAAATTAAAACTTAAATCGTAAGTATGTGTTAAACCATCCATTTGTTGTTGTAAAGCAAACATTATTATCAAAAGACACAAATATTTAAAATCCAATTCTCTTATGTGGTTTCGAATTGCATATTAATAGATATTTACTACTATAATATTATACTAAATTGTTTTCTTTATTTGTACTATACCCTCGAAACATTTTGTATATTACTAACTTTAATTGTAATTTTTTGCTTATTTATATTTATATTTTAGTGTAAATTCATGTTTATCCTCTATTTAAAAATGTCTAAAAATAAACAATTTTTTAATGAATAAATAATTTGATGACAAAATAAATTCGATGTTTAATTTACAGAGTACCCCTGTAAACTCATCTCAAACAAGCAATCTTAAATGTAAAATGTGTAGGAAAAGAACCCTCGTCCGACTTCTGTATATTATGTATGGTTATATACTTCCCGAGGGACGACACAACGACCATAACAACATACTATAATATCGTGAACCATGCGTATTGCCCACTCCGTATTAAATATTATGTTTACAATAATACTCCCATGGGAGAGGGGGAGGATATATCATTCAATATATAGCGAGACATGCCAGCCAGGTCCAAATATTATATAAATAATCACATCACATGATTAAATGGTCTTCAATGAGAGCTCGTTTTCCCATGTAAACAAGATCGATTGCTCTCGTTTGTTGACACGATTATGAATGAACCGGCCTCTTTTGACAGGCGCTGGGAGTTTGGTTTTGTGACGATCATCCACCGCCGTTGAGCTGCCTTTTTTTACGAGACTGTGTGGTTTTTTCCCCTTCTTTATATATCCCGAACTAGGAGACGATGAACCAAAGGTCTCTAAGCAGGCGCGCGCACACTGTCTGCGAAAATTTGGATGAAACAGGAGAAGATTTAAATAGGGGGGTGGTTGTGGTGGTTGGAAGATTCAGTGAGGAGAAAATAAAAACGAGACGGTTTATAAAAAGATAGAGCGCGGGAGGGAATGCAAAAGATAAACCGAGTACTTTAGAAATTAGTCATTGAAGGAAAATTGATGACTTTCTTTTCTTTAAACAACCACAATGCATTCTACACAGCGTAAAATATTTGTTAATTGCAAATTTGGAAATTGTATAACGAGTAATATAGTAATTACTCAAGAAGTTTCAATATGATAAATTTGTAATTCATAATTGTAATTTATTATTTATATGTAGGCCTACTCATACTTGATTGATTTATGGTTTGCTAACTATAATTATATATAAGTTGATCGTGACTTTTCAATAAAATATATTAATCTTTATTTTATAAATATATTTCATTAATTATACGAAATAATTTTTAGAAATATGATTTAGGGTTTTTGATGATATTCTCACGGTTTCAATTATTATTCTGATAACGCGGTGTATATGGTCCCCGGCCACAATTAAGAGATTTTTAAAATAACATATTTAATCATATGACATACTGCAAATGAGTTTACCATGACAAAAAAACCCATATTAAGGATCACTGACTCTCGACTAGTACTGCTGCTAACCAGGAACACGAGAGTCCGAGGTCAGTCTGAAACCTGCTCCAAAACGAAACTTTCTACATCCGCAAACCAATGTCATAAGTTCCAAACTTGCCCAAGAGGAAAGGGAATTATTTTTTAAAAATAGAAAAAAGGGGGAGGTAGGAAAAATTAGAAAATAAGAAGGGGGAGTGGGAGGACAAAGACAAAACATACGAGGGAGGGGTCGGAAAAAAGAGAGTAGAGGTAAGAAAAGAGGAAAAGGGGAGGGGATTTCGAATAGAAATCCCATCTGCCTATAAAAAAACTGATGGACAGGTTTTCTTAACCACTCGGCCATTTTATTTCCTGTACACGTAGGTACACTAATGTCCCATTCTGTGGAAACACTAATGTATTAACAAAAAAATAGTGCGTCAAACGGACTCATTGTATATTAGATCAATAGAATAAACATATTTCGAATAAATGCATTTTTTAGATGGCTGAGGTTGATCCACTAATGTGCCCCCAACGTCTGTTGAGGCATATTATGCATAATTTTAGAATAGCATCAAGCAGATTCATCAATTTATTGAATAAAATTTTATACGTTATTTAGATACATTTAATTTATTTAAAATGTATAAAACTAATTAAAAATTGTTTTACACTATTTTTAAGCGAAAATGTATATAGTAACTCGCGTGCCAAATAAATTTCGTATGTAATTAGACAAGCAATTTATTGAATAACATTATCAGAAATTATTTATTCTGCACAATAGTATTTTTATAAAGTTATTCTTTTCCATAACATTTAGTAAAGCAAGCGACATTAAATATAATTTAATAATTGTTGAAGCTAAACATGTTTTCGTAATAAGTAATGGACATTGCATGATTTAAATAGTGCATTATCATTGTCATCATCACTGATGCGTTAAATTTATACAATAAGAATTAATGTCGAAGGCTGAAATCTTCTGTCGTGAAAACAGAGACATCATTTAATGATTAAGCAATAATAAATAATGAAAAAAGAAGTAGTAAATGAGTTGCATTTCGACCCCCCATCCACTTGAGAAAAATGGTTTTGAATTTCGCACCAAATTATTTAACAAATTGTTTCAGCCAATCAAAATCGAGTAAATGTTTTCGGTTGCTATGGCTTGCTATTGGTCAATTTAATCAATGTCAAGGTCGTTTCCAATTAATTCAAGGTCACAGAGTTCTATTTTACTAATTCAAAATTTATTAGAGGTACTCTATTGGTAGTAAGCGATCATTCAAGTACAATTTTTTTTCTTCTTTTCAAATTCGATGCATTTCGGCCATATTATGTTGTCTGATTAGGACGATTTCAATGGAGAATCGGCCTAGGCCGAGGTCACTGAATTATATTCGAACACAATTATGGATTTGCGCTGCAGGGCGTTTTGTTTCACCATTCATGACGATTACTTGAAGTATAGAAATAGTTTGAAATATAATACTAGTATGATATCGCTATACATAGACACTATAAAAATATTATAATTATACTGGAAATATACGAGAAGTATACTAGAAGTATACTAGAAGTATACAAGAAGTATTCGAGAAGTATTCTAGAAGTATTCTAGAAGTATACTAGAAGTATACTAGGAGTATACTAGAAGTAAAGGTATACTATAAGTACACTATAACAGTATAAAACTATATATAACACTATATATATAGTATAACATTATATAACACAGTATAACACAGTATAACGCTATATCCTACTACTGACGAAATTTATGATTCGTTATCCCTGTTACTGCTAACTTAGTGATTCAAATATTTCCAGCTACCACCATATTCGTGATTCAATTTAACCAATTCGCAAACGGTTAATCAATTTTTATAAGTTATATTTTAAGCATTTAGGAGTTTTAGTATTTAGAAGTTAAGAGATTTAGAAGTTTAGGCATTTATGGATTAAGGGGTTTAGGAATTTAGTAGTTTAGGGATTTAGGAGTTTAGGAATGTACGGATTTAGGAGTTTAGTGATTTTATGGTATTTATCGTTTTGATTTTAGGTATTTTAGGAGTTTATGGTATTAAACATTAGGAGTTTAGGGATTGAAGGAATTTATGGTATTAAACTTTAGGAGTTTAAGTATATTAGAATATTAAACTTCAGGAGTTAAGTATATTAAACTGTTATAGTTTAATTTTAGTATACTTATAGTATATAAGTATAGCGCTTTCATACTTATAATATACTTATAGTATAATTATAGCATAATTATTGTATACTTATAGTATAATTATAATATATTTATACTAATTCATACTAGTATTATATTTCAAACCATTTCTATAGTTGAATTAGTCGTTATAAACAATGAATCCGCGCTGCAGCGTGTCGTACTGAGAAAAACAATAATTGTACTCGAATGACCAAATTATAAGTAGTGCATTAAAACTCAACGACCTCGACTTAGTCAAAATTCCAATTGAAATCACCCTGACCGGACAATATATGTCCGTAATGCATCGTATTGGAAAAAAAGTCAATCATTTTATTTGAATGATAGACTACTACCAATAGAGTACCTTTGATCAATTTATATTTAGGTAAATCAAACTCTGTAACCTTGAATTAATAGGAAACGACATTTACCTTGTTTAAATTGATCAATAGGAAGCCCTAGCAACCAAAAAGCAAATACTCAATTCTGATTATCTAAAAAAAAAAATTGCGCGAAATTCGAAATAATTTTTCTCATGAGAGGAGGGGGTGGGTTGGTTGAAAATGCAACTCATATACAACTATAAGTATTTTATAACATGACTACGACATACAAATAGCTAGGATAAATGTACAGTCGTAATGTTTAGTATAGTCTTCTGAAATATTGTATCTTTATTAGTTTAGTAGCACTCATGCAAAATAGATTATTAGTAATTTTAGAAACATTGAAATGGAAAAGTTGATTAAAATAAATTTATAAATAAATATAACAAGATAGCAACTACCTGGTCAGTTAAATTATTTTAAGACTGACATAATTATAAAAGCGATTATAATTAGGAATAATGATAACATTAATAATTACTACATCGTATAAAAAACGATTTTATTATTATTAAAGATAATCACATTTTTATTATATAAAAAATATTTCCTTCCAATGATGGATTTCTGCTTTCGAATGAATAATAACCATAAGCTATGAAATAAATTATAGGTACCAATGACAAAGAATAAAAATAACATTTTAAAATAATTATGTACAAATTTCAAAACATAACTAGAATTGACATATTTTTATTGTAGCAAACTTATTCATTAGTATTTGTAACAAAACATTTATCAAGCAAAAATAAGAAGTGATTTGAATGAATAGTTTTGAAGTAATGTAAAGGAGAGTACAAAACTAAGAGTATTTAATTTGATACGTTATTAATGATCAATTGATATAACAGGGTTTTTCAAATATATATTATAATGTTTACACAAGAAAATATACATTATATGATTGAAAAATATATTTTGCAATTACTGATTTTATAAACGATTTTGAGTGACGTCATCACGTTGAAAATGATAATTTTTCTTTTCCTTAATATTTTACAACCTAAAATTTGAATAAATTTTGATTTTTCTGCATAAATACGTTATTTTACATATCTATAATATTGTATATGTGTATTTACACAAAATTTCATTTGTTTCATAATTCTATTGTGTATATAGTCCATATCATTATTTATACATGGGTTTTTGGTCCATGTGCTTTTATATCTCTTTTCCAATTTCAATATAATGGTATACCAAATATTTAAACATTTATTTTCATCATTTACTATTTTTCAGAAATGTATCTCGCATGATACATTTTTTTATAAATGATTCTGTAAAGTATATTTATCCACTGCACTAATTTTTAATTTAATTTAAAAAAATTAAATTTGTATCTAATTTTAACACAAATAATATTATTATATATTTATATAAATTGTGTGCTTAAATGTATAAAAGGCATTTTCAACATGGTATGTAATATTGATTAATTTAATTCACATTGATGAATATATGTAAAAATATAATTAATTATTTAATTAGCACTTTTTTTATTCAATAAATGTGTCTATTAAAAATAAAAATAAATTTGCATTAATTGAAAAAACTGATTCATATTTAAAGATAATTATTTTAACAAAATAAGCGCACTAAACGAAATTGACATATTAATAAATTTATCGCAAACTACTTATAATACTCTTTGATAAAAAGGTCAGCGAATGTGTAAATTTAGTTAACAACACTAAAAACAAGAAATAATGTATTTAATTGTTTCCCGCAAAAATTCCAAGTAATTCGTATAAACAGCTTCCACTAACACTTTCAAAACACGCAATCTATATCGACAGTTCTCGTGAAGTCTAAGAAGGACAAACTTTCCCATCATTTCACTTCCAGAGCGAAAAGAGAACGCAAGAAGAAAACACATCTTGGAAACAGAACTATAATGAATTATGGGACACAATAAAGACGTCCAAAATACTAACGTTGTGAACCTGTGTCGTTGGCTAAACTTGGCAAATACGACCATGGCTATAAATTTACAAAGTTATCTGTTGAACTATAAGAGTCTTATGAAGTGAAGTTTCCCGTAGAACACACCACATACACAAACAGCCACTATGAAAAGAGGGAAATTAGTTCGATCAAGTAGGAATTGATCCAGATTTAAGAAAAGGGCAAAGGAATGGAGCACACCAATTTAATATTCAGCGTTTCACAATAATTATTTGAGTAATTTTTGAGCATAATTAAAACACATTACAAACAAATATTATGTTATTATATTGCTTAAACTATTGAACTGAAGTGTCAGAGTAAATGATTGGAGGGGAGAGGAGAGGGATATGTGATTAATTACATATATATACATATACATTACGAACAATATTTTTTTATGTTCAATGGTTTAAATGTTTATAGATGTTTATAGATGTTTACAGTTCGGAACTTTTTTCAAAGTGGTGATTGACGCATATTATATTACTTTTAGTGATCATCAGTCTACGTTTCTTGTTGACACAGTTTGATGATGTTTATTTAATTATTATTAAAATAAATTTTAATGTTAAGAAATTAATGAAATAGTATAAATTGCTTTTATAAAATCCTGGTATTTATATAAAATAGGTGTATGCACATTTCTTCTTTTTTACCAATTTAGTTTTTGATTTATTTAGGAATTTATGTTTGATTGTTTTTTAATAATTTTTTAAACTTTCGAAACTATGTTGGATGGTTCCAATTGACCCATTACGAGCAATTTATAAAGTACGCAAACTCAAAAAAAACTCAATCTCTTTCTTTGTACGGGAGTAATGTATCAAAATATTCAATACTTTTTTTGTACATGAAACTATAGTAATACTTAATGGTCATTTTACTGGACATAATTGTTAAAACAAAAACTTACTATAATAAACATTTAGTCATAAAATTAGAAGTAGTTGGTACCAATAAATACCACATATGTATTTTTTAAAGTGCATAAATGTTTTCTTATACACCCTTTCTCCGATCCCCCTGTACACACATGTATGCCTTACAGTAAACCCCCTCTCCCCCTAGAGAGCGTACGTACTTTATGGATGACTCCTTAGTTCATATATTAATTTTTATTATATCAAAGACACTAGAAGTACTTATATTCATTTAGGAATAAAATCACAATATAAATAATATGATGAAAGATTCCTGAATCTTATTTAAGGATTTCTTAATTATGTTCTAAGAAATAATTAAAAAAATCAGTTGTTTGTATTGTTGTAATTATAGTCAATTTATTTTTGTGAAACATTGTTATAAGGCCTATCTTCACAGAACTTATTCAGAAACTTATTGAAAAAAATTGAACATGATTCATTCACCATAAAATAAACTAAGATAAAAATATAGATACAAATAATTTAAAAATTAAAATATGAATCAACGCGCGTATAAAATACCGACAAACTACACCAGGAAGGTGATCAAGTTTGTCCGCGATCAGTCGGCTGGAATGAGGAGGACGCGCAGATGAAGGGCCAATAATTATATATATATATTTTTGAAAATATATATATTAATGTATAAATGTTTCATACAGTGAAATCCTCTTATAGGTATCGATCCGGTATATTGCAGATTGTTGATTAACCATATTTAGTTTTAGGTACAAAGTTATTTTTTATAATACGATCTGGATATAGCGGATTCATGTCATAACCAAATTTAGATTATAATGTACAACATTTCAGAAAAAGCACGAAATTTGACTAGTTCAGTGAAAAATAATAGTCGACTTATTATTATGTATAATTAATAATTCTTCTTCTCTGCAGTGTCACCATTTATTGACTGATTAACTTAATATAATTTGATTGTGTATTACAGAAATGTATACAATAAAAGTTATTTAAAGTTTCGGATATGCCGGATTAACGAATTTATTATTTGCTTTTTTGATGTTGCGGAATAAGCCAATTTGATACTGACAATCAAGAAATGCAGTTTAGATGTAGAAATAGACCATTCCTTCATGCCTGTGAAAGAGCTTATAAAATAAAGTAATTAAGTAATGCTAAAAATAAAAGGTCGCTATTATATGGCTATAGATCTTTTAAGATTAAAATTTTAGACCTGTATATAAGTATATTCATTGAAATATGTAAAAAAGGACAGAGGCCTTCTTTCGATCCCAATTCACTTTGATAGAGTAATACAATAAATAATTAATTAATTAATAGCATTGAGTTATAATAATAAAAATGCTTTGAATCATTAGATTGAAATTAAACACAGATATCAGTAAAATATAAAATTTGAAATACATATGATACATCAAAGATTTTAAACGATGTCATATCGTTTTAAAAATATATTCGAAAATATTGGAAGATATTTTTAAATTCCTGATTTTCAAAAACATGGTGATAGTGCCATGGACCTCGTTTAGTTGATTAAAACATTGTTTAGTTAAAAATATGTTTTTGAAATGGAAATGGAAACTGTAAGATATGTTGCGAATTATGAAAATATTACTGTTATAACTGCACCAGTTTATTTTAAACAGTTAAAATCTGACTTTTTGAGAATACACAAAAACCTAGTTTCTCTTCATTGAAAGTTGACTTTGTCATATTGTTGTCCCGTTGTCTGTCACCTTTTGTTCAGCAAATTTCTGTGACAACTCTCCTCTGTTACTAAACAATAAGTTAACTGATGAGTCTACTATTGGCAACTGAAAACGAGAAAGAAACGGCTGTTTATGATTATGTCTGTAAAAAACTTAATGAAATGTTTTAGTTCGCACTTTTTCTATTCCAAACTTTCACTTGCTTTGGTCTGATTGGCGGACTGGTGTGCTTATATTCTTGGCTAAATATACCGATAGTTAATTGAAGTTCGTCTCACAGCTCTGTCAGCTTTAAATAAATTATTGAAAATATTTTTTATCGATGAACGTTTAATGTAATAGACGACAGTTAATATATCCAAAGTCAAATTTCCGCAGACCATGGATTATTATTAATAACTAAGATCCATTTTAAGGTTTTAATTTATATCGCGTGCAGCTCTCTACTTGGACACAGGAAGTCTTCTTGGTTGAAAGTTTATAAACTATTATTTTTAGTACAATTGAATTTGCACCTGAAGTCATGATGGTGTTGGGGATTTCATGAAAGAACGGGAACAACAGGAATACTTGTAGTGAGAGAGTGGGAGAGAGGAAGGAGGGGGAGAAAGTAAGAATATAAATATTATAAACAGACATCATTAAACTTCCTTTGACCAACTTCAACCAAAATGACCAGCGGTGTCGTCGGATTTGTCGACGACCTACTCAGCTACAATCAAAATCCTTCTGCCAGCCGACGTTCGCCGGAAATCCTTGAAATCGGCGGTCTTGCCTCGGGCCTGGTTGTTGATGGAACTCGAGCAGCCCAACCTAGCCCCAGCGCGGGGGGTAATGACTCCCCCGGGGGTAATCAGGCCACAGCCAGCACAACGGGAGGGTCCATATCGGGCCGTCGCATTCGGAGCCTCCTTAGTCGTGAGGAGCGAGAACGTCTGTTCCGAGAAGAGCGTCGCAAAGAGCAGATTCAGCAGGCGAAGATTTGCTGTAAACGGTTCTTCGCGTTTGTGTTTTCCCACATTGGACTCTCGGGATTAGTTGTTGCTTATACAGTAGTTGGCGGGATCATGTTCCGATCCCTCGAACAGACCAAGGAGCGCGAGGTTAAGCGCCAGGCGATCAATTTTCGGAACTTGACTGTAGAAAATCTCATCAATGACATCATCCTTGGAGTAAACACATCAATGTCACGAAGTGGCATGAATCAACGCGCGAATAAGGTACTTACAAACTACACGAGGGAGGTGATCAAGTTTGTCCGCGATCTCGGCTGGAATGGGGAGGACGCAGATGAAGATTTAAACTGGTCGTTTGAGGGTGCGGTGCTTTTTGCCGTCACTGTGATTACCACAATTGGTAAGAGAGCTTTTGTGATTCAAAAAGGTATTCATCGACGAAAAAAAGTTTTAGTTTGTGAGAGTATATAATACTTATAGTTTTATATATAATTAACTCAATCGATCTTTCGATAAAACTCTTTTCTGTAATATATGTATGCAGTATAGTCTTCCAGAGTGTAATATATGCAGTATAGTCTGACATTTATTGCTGCACATAGTAAGAATTATAATATATATTTTTAATTTGATAAATAATCATTGAAGATAAAAAATTTCGAAGCAATATTTCTGTAGGATATATTTAATTGCATTTATTATAATAATATTTTCAATATAATCTAAAATACGTCAATGGTAGTAAGCAAATACATAAATTAAAAAAAGTACATAAGAAAAACCAGATGACTTAGAAACTGACATATTTGAAAAAAACTGTCAATTGATCCTTATAGCTAGTGTATAAAGTCAAATATAGTCCTTTTGTCTAGGAAAAATTAACTTAATTGTATAGTATATAAACATTTTTGGGAAACGTTGCTCCAAAATACAGGGTCAAATTCTAATTTCAATTAAGTAAAGTTCCTCATCGTACTCAAAGTAGCAACATTATTGAATTGATAATATTTTTTGAAGTTTGATACGTTTAAATTTTATTTTACTTCTAGGAAAAATTCAATTTATGTTAAATTTGTTACCAATATTTCAATCGATTTGTTTCTCATTATAATAAGTTTTTATTTTTAAAAGAATAACTTATTGCAAGTCATGCATTTAATATACAATTTTAAATAGGCCTGTAATAAATAAGTTAAAAATAAAAATGACTATTACAGGTGAAGTCGAGAATAACGAATTTCCGAAAAAAATCCAACTGCTTCTTATTGTTAATACTAACCATTTTTATAACTATTATTTAAAATCATATAAATATTTCAATAATAATTTCTCTCTATAAAATATTATGATTGTAATTATTTATGGACTAAAAACAAAGGTAGTACATGCGGCTAAATTGAATAGGAGTAGATTGTTGTACTACAATATACAAATATATTTTCAATGCAAAATATGCCGCTCATATGATATTTATAATTTCATAACTATTTGTGTTTCTCAAATGCTTCATTGTTTATATGCTTAAGAAAGTTTAATAAGTATAGGCCTATTATAATTTGTTTTAACCTAATGTGCCATAGTTAGAGTGGAGATTTCGCCGTACCCAAATTGATAAAATGAAATACATTCAGAAGAACTTTTGTTGGGTATTAAGTTTATTGAAGCAGGACGTTTTGTATATCTTTGTCAACATCCAGCTTTAAATATCATGCTGAATTGTTTATAGAAAACATTATTTTATTGATTTGATCAATATACTATACTATACTATATTATATACTATGCTATACTATACTATACTATACTATACTATACTATACTATACTATACTATACTATACTATACTATACTA
>JAUZND010072491.1:0-16893 GCA_034780555.1 Coelogynopora nodosa
GTTTTTATTAATTAATTTGATTATTTTAAAATCCATTTTGTTTATTTTAAATACTTTTGCATTGATGACCTTGAAAATGTGTTAAATTTCCTAAAGATTTGTCCTCCAGTTTTTCCTCCAGATTTAAGTTATAACCTTAATTAATACACGACGCGTCTGGAAATAAATTTAAATAAGATTTTACTTTGAAAAGAACATCATAATATTACTTTCAGTAGCTGTTTCTTAGATAACTATATATCTTGCAGATATCTTTATCATAATTAGTTCAAAAAAATTAATGTCTTCTATTTGTTTCAAACAATTTACTGTAATCTTTAACGGGTATTATGTCCATGTTAAAATTTAATAACTTTAAACGATTTACAACACGCTACAACATAAAAATTATATTCCTAAAAACATATTATTTACATTGATACTACTTACTATGTACTACTATACTACTTATTATTACTCATAAAAGACCGTTCACAAATAACGTCACGCCAAAGAATGGGCTTTACAAATACCCTTACCCCGGCGGAGAGTTACGCACCGTTACACAACAGCAAACACCCCCTGCTTATAATAACGTTACGCGCGAGCAGACACCCACTATATATTATTATACTACGCGTAGGCTGATACTTATAAATGCATAGTTGTAGAAACTAACAGCGAAGCACACGGTGTAATAAATCTTCAGTCTAACTGCACCTACATGAATGCTGGTATATGCAGCTAATCAAAATTAAATTATTATGATTTTTAAATTTCATCAATGAACTGTTCAATTTTCTATAAAATAAAAACATAATTAGCGTAACGCTACGCAACGGCATATACCCACACACACCGTTACGCGGCGTTACGCAGTTGTAATCATCCTCAATCCCTCCTGTGTAATGTTATTTGTGAATAGCCTCTAACAGTAATGTAGATGAAAAGGCTGTTTCAATATTAAGGTTAAGTTGGGCTTAAAATATATTCATGTGAGTACGTTGAATTTGAATGAGTATTCAGCGCCTTCGTTGTTTATTTCCTTTAATATAATTATACTTAGTGATATTTTTCCTAAAACAAAAGTCATGAATACAAATTTATAGTTTTATAATCGATTGAATTCATAGTATTTTTATAATATCCCTTTAAAAATATATTAATAGTTTTTGTCAATTATCAAACCGGTATTTACAATGATATTTAACAAAATCTCGTTGTAAATATAATATAAATTATTGGATAAAAATTTGAGTTTGATAAAAACATAACAATAATAATAAATATATTTATACCGGAGCAAGATCATTATTTCACCTTATTATTATTATCATTATTGACCTTATCCAGATAACTTCAATTATTTGTTTTACTTTAGAAAATAACAAATATTGCGCAAAATTCGACATATTTTCAGGAAATCGGCTAATTTAGCATTTTTGAAGATTTACATTTATTTCAAGCTAACATTCGTAATAATAATGAGTCGTTTATTTGGAAGAGCTAAACCGAAAGGTCCCGCACCAAATCTTACAGATGCTGTATCAGGTGTAAGAATGAATATTTTTCATAATTTCATTAACCTGTGTCCTGTTCTGTTCTGTACTTATCATGTACTATCTATACTATTAGTATATAGACATTGTCTATAGCAATTATCATAATTGATGCTAACAACTGTCACTTATAATTGGTTTGCCCAACCGTTGGATATTGTGTAGCATTCTTTATCCAACTGTTATTTCTGCGATTTACTTAAACTAATGATAATCCAGATGATAAATGTTGCATAATATTTTTATTGAAGACAAATAGCTTATATGCAATTTTTTAATTGTTTGTAACCACTAAAATCTAAGAAACACAAAATGCATGCTATTATAATTTTTTTTAAATTATATAACTATATTTAACAGTAAACATAGTCATAGACAAATAGTATAGTCTATAGATAATGAAGTAGAACAAAAAAGAATAAGAAATAACTATTAAATTATTATTTAAGAAATATTATTAGCATAATTTATTTATTAACAAATAAATTTAATTAAATGTTTTAATTATCTTAGATTGTAATTATTTTAGTATGTATCTTGCATATTACAGACATAATTATATAATCCTGTTGGTTTTCATTATGATCTAGAAATATCATTTTGTAATAAGTATAAATTATAATAATTTATACTGTAAGTAAAATGTAATATATAGAAAAATATTATATTGAATTTGGATATTTTAAATAAATAAAATAGTTTAAAAACATATACTTTACAATTTTTATTATACCAATTTTGCATTTAATTGTATCATAGGTTTCTATAAACTTATTATCTGTTAATAATTTAATGATTATGTGTAAAAATAGTATTTATATATCAAATACATATATTAATTATACATTACTACTATATATCATAATAAAAATAAAATAACTGTATTGCTCTGTAATCTTCATTCATATGCATTGCATTATCTCAAAAACATATCAGCACACTACCTTATTACAAATTTATCATATTTTACCTGCTGTGTTTTTTATCTAACCCAGGTATTATAGAATGCCAAAAAAATATTTCAGAAAATTTAGAACTGATTTCCATCATCCCTAAGATCAGCACAAATATGCAATAAAATTAAAACACCATAGGGAGTGGCTACATACATTTCCATAAAAGCAGTTGAAGTTATTTATTAAAATGAATTATTGAACTCATTATTATTTTATGTTTCTTTCAATTTTAGATCTCAGAACAATGACATTTAATACACATTTAAGCAATATATTTTATCAACATTAAAATTTTAGATTATTTTTTTCTTATTTAATATTATAACTGCAGCTGTTGATACTGAATATAACATAATTTTAATATGCTTTCAGGATGATGTGGGTAAAAAGTATACAGTAGTCCCACAGTATGTGCAAATTGCAAAAAATTATAAGGAGTTTCTTTTGTTCCATTCTTTAAGGACTCAGATTATCACATGAATTTCAGGAAAAAAATTATGAGGTACTATTATGCCAGGGGCCCATTTCATAAATGCTACAAGTGCTACAATTGTAGAACAAATATTTATACAAGTTTTTTATACTTGCATTTCACCACTTAACTTGTATACACATGTAGACTGGTACAGCATTTAGAAGCTATCAAACTTGCCATTGGTCACATTTCCCCTGCATTCTGTGTTGCATCCTACTCTTTGTCCTCATTTAACCTCATTTAACAAAGGGTTAATTCTAATCACATTAGCATTTTTTTATCTTGCTACAGTACAAAATAGTTTAATTAATAATGGATGCTAAAGTCACTTTTCTTAAACTACTATTCTTTAAAAAGCATATTTTATTAGAGAATTTTGGGAGTGGCATTACAAAAGAGAAATAAACAATACCTTGGCAGAAAATTTGTGGCAGAGTGCAAGGAGCATGGACTGGTGCTAAAACCGCATGGGAAAGATTGGACGTACTTGAGAGACGTCATGTGGCCAAACTGTAGATGGGTTACAATGGTAAGCTTGCATAAAATAATAATAATAAAAAACAAATATTTAATTATTCATTATATTTCAGGCAAAAAATTACAAATGGAATATGTCTGGCAGAAAAAGCCAAATTTATATGCCAGTGGATGAGGCAGTCCTCGATATTCTCGGTTGAGACAGCATGGTGATTGAGGGCATTGACATCATATGAAGATTGTCATCCTCCTTTTACTGATATCAAAAACATTACCCCCACTAAGCATCCACTGACCGAACTTTTGCCATTGACAAAATCAAAAAATTGAAGATGGACTTTGAGTTTGAGTTTAACTAAAACTTTGAAATGAAAATTTAAGACTCCAAACTGCATTGTTGCGACTCAAAATTTTCGAATTTCGAAATCAATAATTTTTGTACAATAATTGCTTGTAAAACTGGTGCCATATAAGTAGGCTACCACTATTATTGTATCACATGGACTTATTAATAAATACAAAACTTTTGTTGTTGATCTTAAATAGTATTGTACAATTTTATTGGTTATTGTTAATATATTTTTTTGAAAAAATATAAAAGCATAGTATAATCATTATAATAACAGTGTGGGTGCAGCCTAATATGAAAAAAAATTACAGGTCAAAACACAGTATTTCTAAGGTACTTTTTGTTACTGTACTACTATATAGTAAGCAGCGGATCCAGCAGTATATAATACAGATAAATATAACATATATAGCACTAAAGTGCAAATTAATTGTGCATAATGATTAATTAATGTATTATAATAAATGATAATAAATAAATAATGTATAATTAATTCCTGTATTTATTAATTTGCAGAGCACTGCTGAACAAACATTTGAACAATTATTATTAATCAGTCAATAAAAGCAAAATATAAATGAATAAATACTATAAAGAGCATCTAATCTAGTCCAATGTTACTGAAAAAAATATATTAATCTGTTGCAATGATGGGGATTATCAATGACTCTGTAGTCACCTTTGTTGTCTGCATCATCGATGATGAGTCTGTTGGCTGCAGCATTAGATTGTGCAAAACAGCACAGGTCTTTATGACCTCAGAAGATACCTCAGGCTTGACAAGCAGATATTGGAGGCATCGAAATCGAGCTTTTAGAATGCCAAATGCACATTCAACAATCACTCATGTTCGTCTATGAGCCATATTAAAACGACACTCTGTTTCATTATGCACAATATCGAGTGGTGGAATGAGCCCGTTATTTGTTTCATAGGCCAAGTCTCCAAGAATAATTGCATTGGAAAAAGGATGCCATCCATCCTGAAATCATCATATAAAGATTTCTTGTTCAACAGACTTGTGCAGATCCTGGCCACCTTGAGGAAACATAGTATAAATGGTAATTGGGACCAGAAACCATCATCACATTGATTGAATGTATACCTTTTCTGTTAAAAAATTGATATTCCTGATGTCTTTCCAGTGCTAAAATAGGAATATGGGTGCCATCAACACAAGTGGACATACATGACATGCTGCCTTTATGGTAAAATGTAGCAGACAAATTCTCTGCAGACTTTATTGACGACTCGACAAACAGTAGATGGTGAAATGCCATGGGCATCTGCAATAACATTGTAATCTGCACCGTTTGAAAAAAATTGTGTTGTGCATAAAAGTTGGTGTCTTGGCGGCAGTGCATAATTTCGATCACTGTTATGAGCCAAAGTATGTCCAATTCGGTTTAATAAGAAATCGATGACGTCCTCTCCAATTCGAAATCTTTCTTCAGAAGTTTCAAAGTTAATTCTAGGTTTAAATTGTCTGCGGTGTCTTAGATGTTGGCCAAAATAGAAAGCATCAGCTTCTTCAAATGCAAAAGCCATGAGTGATCAACAGCAACACATATAATATACAAGTAAGCAGCTGACTAATAAGAGTTGTTAGCTAGGTTTCTTTTTTATCTCTATAACTAAAAAAATCAATAAGTTTTGTGAAATGAAAAACAGCCTACTTGTAGAATAATAATTTCAATATTGGCTACACTTGTAGCATTTATGAAATGGGGCCCTGATATTTGAAACCTGCATTTATATTTTCTGGTATGGCTGTGGCAGCACTGCAGTTACAGACCTATTAAAGTTTTGTATTGCTGACTAATTAAGGACTTTTCAATATTCATGACTTTACTTACTATATAGTTATTATTCAGTTATATTTAGTGTTCACAAGGGAATCCTGGGGGATGGTGGGCTATGATGCTGGCATTGATGCCTTTCTGCTTAGGCACCTAAAGTAGTACATATATATAAATGTTGACAGTTAGCTAATAATAGAATGCCATCATTTATATTTTATAGATATCACTTTTAGTTATAGATGTAATATAACAAATATATTGGGTTTGATATATAGTATAATAAACCTTAATGAATACAAGAGAGTAAAACCAGGTCACAGATTAGATTGTGTATTGTTACAGGGAGACAGCTCGTTATAGAGGCAGCTCCAAACATGTGTAATGTTTTGATTTATTATACACTAGATACAATAGTTATACTAACCATAATTTTTATCATGTCATGTATCATTTCACTGTGTAATAGATGGACACTGCATGTGCAGTAATTTTTTTGGATAGACTGTTTATTTTAACTCAATGGTGGTAATTTATATATGATGAAATTTTCATTCCAATGTTTTTGGTAATATAAATATAAAGTTATTTATTTATTCACATATACTGATCATATATAATATTGTTATTTGTTTGTGTTAGTGCGAGTGACGATATACTATTAAGTATATATTTTATGCTGCTAATTAGTACTAACATAATGTTTTTTGTTGAATTATTAAAGCAAACAAGAATACAGCTGACTTATTCTTGGATAAAATTGGATATTCAAATTTATACTGCTTATTATGTATAGTTGATGTATAATTTATTTAATAATAATTACACAACTACTACATAATCTTTAGAATTATTTGAAAGGGATCACACATTTTACTGCAATATTTATTGTTAGTGCCATATATAAAAGCTAGATATTTTTCTGAATGTTTGTCATATTAAAACAATAAAGTTACAACATATTAAATCAGCCATCTCACTGGTACATGTTTTATAAATGTGACAATGTTTCAGTCACATTTCAAGTTAATAATAAATGTAACTCTCTAGTGTTTAATATTTGTTTCAAGAGGAAATTTGTTGAAGGTCACAATTTCTTCTTAAGATGAAAAACATGGCTTTTTTTAGTAGCCTATTAATAATTGGGCCATTGAGTTGATAATTTATTTTGAGATTGCAATGTTGGATCAGTGGTATATTTATTTATAGTTGTGTAATGTACATGACACTATTTTAGATATTTAGTTAAAGTTTTCAATAATATTTTTAATATAAAAATCTACTATAAAGTTCATAATTTTAAATTTGATGTTATTTCCTTTTCCTGGTAATAATGTTTTAAATAAAATTTCTTATAACAATTTTTATAGTCATCTTGTTATATTTGGTAATATCTGATTGCATTTTAATGATTTTGTTTTTAAATTTTTTTCATTTTTGATAAACTGGTTTCTCATGGTTATAATAGAAATATTCTCATTAAAAATGTAGGTCTTTTATGTTATCTTACCCAAATTCAGTCTAACAATATATACTTGATGATGATGATAGCTTTTTTAAAGATTACCTTAATTATAAGTCATAAATAAAATAAAAACTTCTGCTTGTTCTGAACTTGCCATACCTAACATTTCTGCTACTCTCATTATTTGTAAATATTGGTACTTCTTGTTACTTATCTGATCTAAAATAATTCCTTTTAAGTTCATCAATAGTGATATTTTTTTTTATTCTCTTTGTTTTAACTTATAACAATTCTAACCAGCAGGATGCTCAATCAGCTTTTTTACATCTCTGTAATTTAATTGATAATGCTAACATATCAACTAAAGATGCTTTTACTGTCATATGAATGTTAAACTTTTTTTAATACCAATTTCATTTATGAATGTTTTTATAATTTGAATGTTTCAGAAAATGTGAATAGTTTTTTTAGCACTTTATTTCTTACATCTTATTTTTTATTATACACAAACTATAGCAGTTCACCACCATCCTGTTATTTTGTGCACTTTGTTTAATTGATTTGTTACCACTCTATCTGTTAGAGTTAGTAAATGTGCACGGTCTGTAAGTTGTTCTCATTTTCTTTTAAGTAATTGTAATTATTCTACTTTTGCTATTATTTGGAATGTAAGGCCAATAATGACCACTACATTTTGTATATGTAAAATCTGGTAATACTTGGTTCAAATGTGATAATAATATAATTTCCCAATGTAAATTTCAATTAAAAGTTTTTCAATTCCAATGTAGCTTACATGGTTTTATATAACTTAATAATTAATTAGGTGCTAAACTATGGGAATAATGATAGTTGTGCACACGTAAATTGATAAACTGCAGCTAAGAGTCCAAAGTCCTGCACCATTGTTTAGCCATCTTTTCTTCTCTTTTTATTATAAATATTAGTTGTTACACCTGTTTTCTATATATGATCTGGCCTGTCCCAATTCTTCTTCTATTTTTTTCGATTTGACAGACTGTCTTTTAAATCCACAAGTTTGACGGGCCATCTTATCAATCCAAACCAGTTTTACATAAAGTACATCCATTTACTATTGCCAAACTTGACTAAGTAGAAGAAAATAAGCTAAATAATTCCGCCTTGCGAAACTCCAAATGTGTCAGTAGGCATATGACTGATATAATTCTGTAGTTGGATGCTTTGGGATATATAATGACTAAGGGACTTTTTAAAGAGGAACATGTTGTTGTCGATGGGTCTTACTGGGGTCAATAAACGCAATAACTGTATTTAGGGCAGTCTAAGTCTTAGGATAAATGTTGGTAATAAATTCGTGGTGCTAGAAAGAGACCTGAATCCGCATACTAAAAATGTTAATGCTTTTTATTCATTAGATTGACAGTCGTGGCGACACAATTGACAAAAAGATTGGGCGACTTGATGCCGAGTTGAAGAAGTATAGCGATCAGATGAAAAAGATGCGCGATGGTCCAGCAAAAAACATGGTGAAGCAAAAGGCTCTACGTGTTCTCAAGCAGAAAAAGACTTACGAACAGCAGCGCGAGCAACTATCAAACCAGTCATTCAACTTAGAACAGGCTAATTTTGCTATTCAGACTGTAAAAGATACCAAGACTACCGTGGATGCTATGAAGGAGGGTGTGAAGAGCTTTAAGAAGGAATATAAGAATATCGATATTGATAAAATTGAAGTGAGTGATGTACCTGGTAAAATATTTAATTTATGACATAAAATTGAACGTAGTTCCTTTATTTGTTCATTAATATATTAAATACAAATTTATGATCAGCGAGTAATTCATTAATTGTATACTTTTATAAAATATTCTAGCCTTTTCTATTGCCATGGGTTATTTATTCTCATATACTACATTATAGTTCAACTTATTCTCCAAGTTCAATCTTGTTTAGTGTAACATTTATTAATAAAATAATTTAAACTTTGTAATTGATCATTTAGGTACTTTTGAACATTTATTTATTCAGGTCACTTCAATAAGTTTTGGCCGGGATAAAATTTTATCAACCACCTAATATTCTTTTATATTCTGCTTTAATTATTTTCATATAAGTAATTTAAACTATTATAGATCAAATTTTAATGCTTCCTTTATGGATAAATCGCATTAGCTCAATCATATATATTAAAAAGAAAGAAAAATGCTTGCAGAAACAAAGCAACGCAGTGAATCCTTTGGCTACGCACCCTCAGCCGGTTTAGTGGCGGCCCGATGGACCTGGTAAATTATATCGTTCTAACATTAGGAGTTTATTTGAGTATGCTTCACCAGCGCCATATATAAACACCTAGACTACGAAGAACGCCCTTCGTGTGGAAAGTCCCCCAACGATCCTGAACCAACTCGAGCCCTTCGCGTTACTGCAGATGAATAAATTGTTGCATCAAGACCACCAACTATATCATCTCGTCCCCAAGCCGCAATCGTCAGACAAGACAGTGTCACCTTTTGCGTGTGCTACAGCACCACTCCGCTTTTCGGAGTAGATCGGTTATTGTTTCCACTTGCAAGTTGTACAGTGTCTCATGATATGTAAATTTACTTTTTCCTCTATATTTTGTATTCCTTTTATTGTATCATTTTTTTGTATTTAGTCAACAATTCGGTTGCTATTTTTTCTGTAATCAAAAATATCTGATTGTCATTTTGGGAATAAACCTCTCTCTCTGTGTGTGTGTGTGTTCTGTTATATAATGTTCGTATGAAATATGTCTGTCCGTCTTCGAGCAGACAAATATGTATTAACATATTATCAGTAATATGACAAGAAGAATAGTTTTCAGATCAAAACTCATCCAATCCTTTTGTATAATGATTTTTACTTACTATCGATTGACGTATTGGTATTTATGCGTGTAATATTATTTTTAATTAAATTGTTTTTAAAAAAACCCAGGCATTCCGTTGTTATGAAAACTCGCCTGTTTTGTCTATTAAATTCATATATTTTCGGTAAACTATAATCATAACAGCCTACAATATTTGTATTAAACAATAGGAGTGTGTTACGAGTTCTATTGCTTTGATGTTTATATAATTGTTTCTCTCAATTCTCCTGTTATGCAATAATTTTAGTAACCCCGAAAATTATTGTTTTTAAAACGATAGAGATTTTGCAATATGTTCATCAAATTATATTCCGTCACTAAAGTCACTTTTGCTTTATACTATAAAAAATATTATTATTTTTTGGATTACATTTTTGTATATAATATATGTTGTAATCATTTGTTTCTGATAATGCAGATAGTTTCAAAAAGGTTTGATATACTATATTACAGAAAATGTTTTTTTATTCTAACAGTTTAATTTAGAAAGGATAACATTTTCAGTGTTTATGTTTTTATATCTATTTTATTTTGCAGTATTTATTCTAATTTTGTATAAAAAACCCATATATTACATTATTATATTTCATTGGAATATAGCGTGGTGAACATAACATCGCCTTATATAATATCGGCAATTAGTAATGTCTCATTGTAACCTCACCACACGACGCGCACAGGACTTGCAAGACGACCTGGAGGACCTGACGGAGCAGGCCAACGACATGCAGGAGGTGCTCGGCCGACCCTACGGAATGCCGGAGATCGACGAGGCCGACCTGGAGGCGGAGCTGGACGCTCTGGGGGACGACATCGGGCTTGGTGAGGATACCGGCTACCTGGACGACGCGATGAGTGCCCCCGGTCCGCCCAACGCTGTGCCCGGGGGGGAGAGTACACCGGCGGCAGCTTCTAGGGCGGTACGTGTGTTACTGTTATTGTATGTTTCGGTTGATTAATTGTGGCTGGGACAGGTTTGTTCGTTGGAGGTCGTTGAATTCCTAATGGAAACCACAGCCCCCTATGTATTGGGAATGTTTTAGAAATTGATAAAATTAATCTTATTTTTTATTTCTGAAATAGTTCTTTGTATATTATTGCACATATCATAATATGATTACTATATGTTTAGTAAATACTACTATAGGAACATTATCATCAATCATATTTGATGCATTAGCCACTAGGGAGAGGTAACTATAAAACCAAATTTCCTGACTTTGTTGAGTTCAGATTTAATGATTAGTACTCACTTTGTAAGCTCATGAACTGAATCAACCGTATCCAATGAAGAATGAAACGAGTCTTGTATAGAATCCTGATCAAACCATTAACGTCTGAAAACAATAATCGACACCTGTTCACTTACAACAACGTAACGTTCTAATAACGTTTTCTAGTGGTTACAGAGTTACTTACTACCTTTTTTGTAAGGTGAATCCTTTTAATAATAATAATGTGTTTTTATTCTAGGTGTGATATGAATGAATTGTAAAGTTTTAAAAATTCATCAATTTCAAACGGTGAACTTTTTTTGTCGTCTTTAGTCCTTTTTAATTTCAATGGTTTGAGGGTAAAATAAACACTCGCCCTTTTTCTGGATGATCGAATAATGAATTGTAGGCCTACTCTAGACTTACACCAGTCTCCCCGTTCTTTGAATTATAATAGAGTTATTTCTATAAATGCTATGTTTCAAAATAAATATATATTCCTCTATGTAATATTATTATTTTTACATCATTTTCTTCCTGGGATCAAACCAATTTTAGCTGTCTAGTAATTGTTTTCCGATTAGATTAAATTTCACATCTATTTTTGTGAACATATTACTTCCTAAAAAGGTTGGTTTTGTTTTATGAATGCCAGTGCTGCAGTCGCCCTTTTAGAAACATATTTAAACAGTTATTGTATGAATAATAAGATTAATAAATTATTGCCATATGTGTTTAAAAACTTTTTTTATAATTTAGTTTTAATCATATATTTTAACCAACTTCTTTAGATATATATGCACAACCTTTATTGAATTTCCAATAGACAAAATAGTTTACAATAGTTTCCTAAAGTAAGTCTATAATAAATTACATTTACATATTGCTATATTGACGTCAATAAACAACGCTATTTCATTGCCTTATGACATCGTACTGTCAAATTAGTAAGTTTTAATCATAGCATCATTATTAATCTTGTTATCTAAAGTTATTTATTGTTAGCCGACTAGCAGAGTGGCGCAGTGGAAGCGTGCTGGGCCCATAACCCAGAGGTCGGTGGATCGAAACCACTCTCTGCTAAATAATTTTTTTTTCTGCCTATTTCAGGATGGAATTGCCGTTGATGAATTTGGACTTCCTCAAATTCCACAATGATGATGTAAACCTATTGCTTCTTTTAACATTTCAGTGTGCTTACTTACGAATTTTGTGATCGAAAATTAAGTCTGAGATTCTCAGCTAATTATAGATTACTATATTGTACAGATAAACGATTATATTTTTCTTTTTATCACTTCGTGAAAAAATTTGTACTATACTAACATTGTTATAATAGCACTATATAATGTATTTTTTGATCTATTTAAATATTAATTTAGCACACATGTTACAATGTAATCGTTGTCGTTTATATTTATAAAAAAACGAGATATTCATTACTGTGTTTATTAAACCAAACATTTTAATAATTGTTGAACATAATATACAGCTTGAAAACAATAAACTTATTTTAATTTTGTTTTTGGATATATTTATTTTTCAGACCTTAAATAATTAAATTAGTTTTAAAAAGAACAGTATAAATTAAAATTTATATCCTTTTTTTACTTACTTATACCATTTATAATTGAATAAATCTATGTCTTTAAGGATGTAGAATGACATACTTAGTTTTAAATAATTATATCAGTGCATGTGTGCTCTACAGAGTTTTTTTATGACTCATGCATGTTTTATAATAGTCTACAAAATCGTAAATATTACGTATTTATATAAATATCTATGAATACATAATTTATAATGACAATATATTTATTGTACTACTTTTAAGTAGTATTCAACAAATTACTATAAATTAATATTCTTATAAAAATCGTACAACATGCACGGATCAAAGGCGTGAGGTCAGCCCACCCCCTTTGTAAATCTATTTTTGAAAAAACCTATTTTATTTAATACTAAACAGTATGAATGCTTTTTAAAAATTAATATACTTTGGTCCCACCCCTTGATACTTTCCAATCGCTGCCTTCATTAATTATTTTAAAACTATTATGTTGTGAAAAAATTCACCAATTTATTAAAACTAACTTCTGAGCAAAATCTGAAATTGAAAAGTACTTGTCTACATTTAAGATAAAGATTCTACATTAAAATGTTGTAATAACGTCAGACTGCGTTAACTTCGAAACATGACTTCATAGAAAATGTCAATTGAAAACAATATGTTTCATTATAATATTACAACATGTTTGGTCAATTTCTTATTACAATTTATGCTAAAATAAACATAAAATAATAACGAATATCAGAAAAGCCATTGGTCTTTATACTATTTTTATATAGATAACCCATTATTTATAGATAATATCTTTTCTAAAACAAACCCGATATGTGTGCATAATCTATAACTTTTATTTTTTTGATTAATATATTATGTTAAAAATAGATTTTAAAACAAAAACTCGTTCAAATTTTAAATCTAACTGCAGTTGAGTTACCCTATATTAATTCGGATTGCCATAATCCAACAAAAGGTTTATCCTATTTTTCCAAATATTCGTTTAATTTGGAATAATTTTTTAATAATTATTAAAATCCGGATTATATTGGTTACGAGATTGGTATAGTGATTTATTATTATTCTGTCACATTTCCATTGCCCAGCTCTGTCGAGTTACTCTCATATCATGGTTCCTCATTGGCCACTCCATATAAAGTTTTATAAATATTAGCGATATATCATAAAATCTGTTGGTCAATTCGTGTTAGGTATCCGCAGTGAACTCAAAGTATATGACCACGAATGCTCAGGTGCGGTTCCGTGGTCTTTATAAGGGGGTTTACAACATTTTTGAAAAAGGCACATAAACTTTATTTAAATATTTTATTCTAAATATCATAGTATGATGAACAGTGAAGTATCGGTAAAATCAACGTAAAAATAATATTTGTATTATGTTAACACAGAAGTATTAAGCTATAGAATCAACATAGAAATAATATTTGAATAATGTTAACCAGTGGCGCACCCAGGTACCCCCCCTGAAATTTTCAGAGGGCCCTCTACGTTATGGGAGGGCCCCTAGCTTCGGAAGGTATTTTTTTCAATGTGAGTCTTTTAGTTTTTGTATACTATTATTCTTGCGACCCCTCAAAAGAAAAACGGGCCCCTAATAAATTGTACTGCCCTCATAAAAATTTCTGGGTGCGCCCCTGTGCCCCTGTTAACACATAAGTATCAGTTGTAGAATCAACCTGCAGTGTATAACACTTGAACTAGATAGCCTATACAGTGACGCACCCAGAGGGGGGTACGTACCCCACTGAAATTTTCAAAGGGCCCTCTACGTTATGGGGGGGCACCTAGCTTCTAAAGGTGTTTTTTTCAAAGTGGGTCTTTTAGTTTTAGCACTAAACACACCCCACTAAAGGGCCCCCACACACTAGATTAATCGAAGGGCCCCCACTACATACTAGATCAATCAAAGGGCAAATACTATACAAAAATCAAATTCATCAATTCAGAATTATTAAATACTTTGGTCAGCTGTGGCAAAATATATATACGTAACTTTCGAATAGGAAGTGTAATCAGCAGTAACAATTAACAAAATCGTCAAAAAAAACTTATGAACATGAAGTTGTGACTAGGAGACACTTTTTACTAAGTATGTATAATTATTTATTCAATTAGCAAAAATTAAAAATTGTATATTATCATTATTGGGACCCCTCAAAAGAAAAACAGGCCCCTAATAAATTGTACCCCCCTCAAAAAAATTCCTGGGTACGCCCCTGCTAAATAATAGATATATGAAATATAATTTATTTACAGTTTATATAACGTGCTATATGGTTTTGCTATCCATGCCTTGATTCAACTGTATTTGCAATCAATTAATTTTTATTTGGAATTTACATGAAATGTGAGTCAAAACATTTTTCAATTAATTAAAACTGCACTTTGATTTTAACCTTTCCTTTGCGCGGCTAATTATTTTGCAAGTTTTGTGCAGCCGATGCAAATGCACCTTTTAAATTTTAAGCAATAAAATTAGAACAAAGGTGTAATTTATCTTATCATAATCAACTGTTAAAGTAAATATACATAAAGTAAGATACATACATGGTATGCAACATATGTAGAGGTCATTATAGGTATCGAAAATAAACAAAATTAAACAATTGTTGCCTTTGTACTGGGCATGATCTGGACAAATTAAATGTTGGCATTCCATGCATTTCCTCTTCATGAGCTTCATTCTTGCACATAAAACACTGCAGCGGCTAATGTTGCTTAATTATGTTACTATTGAATTGGTGAGGTATCTGACCTACTTGAACTGTGTGTTGGCCAAGCACAGTAGCATGATAGTTTGCAAAGCTGAAGGCAACTGAGGAGATTGAAAACTGCGTTGAATATGATGCAAATATAGCGTTTTTTGATAGTTCTGTTATATAGTGGCGGCGTTTCGTACGATGATTTACAATATGTGGAAATAAGGGTGACGTACATTATGAATATGACAATCCATTGATGCTGAAATGTCCAAATTGCTAAAAAAATGTTGGCCAATCGATTGGTTTGTTGGGAACACTAATACTCATGGACTACTTTATCCAGGGTATAATCCACAGCCCCTTTTCAGGCATTATATAATCGAGAATAATCGTAGGTTGGATATCAGTTCTGATAGAATTCTCTCGTGTAGTATACATAGTAGAAAGGAGAATCACACTTTTTTCCATTTTGGATACGTAAGATACAAGCGGCATGCTATTGTGGAATGCAAACATTGAGTTATGAAATTATCGGTTACGACATCTCTGGTGATATTTGAGATTTATTAATTAGCTCTCGGTGTACCAGTTTATATTGTCAAGCCATTACGCAGTATTGCAATAGCCAAGTTTACAGATGTATAAAAGTTATCAAAAGTAACATTTCTGTTTGATCCATAAATAGGGCAAGTAAGAGTTTCCACACCTCGTTGTTCTAAACCAATTTCTGGCAGGTTTCCAACCCTACCAAGGTAAGGCTCGGCCAAGGTAATACATACACATAGACAATTTTGTTATTAGAATACATAGGCATGATTACTTGCTTAAAAGTCACGAGGTTTCAGACGGCTCCCTTTAGAATATTAATTGTATACAGCCGTTTGTTTTGAAAGTGATGCATTTGCATCGGTCTAATACGTTAACGTCAAATATAATATAATTTTTACTATGCTTTAAATATGTTAAATTATTTAATTATATTAATTGTTTACCATTCCCTCGTAATTCAATTAATTTTTTTATTTGTTAAATTTTGTTGAGTAAGCATTTAACATTTAAAGTAATATAGTTGACTGTATAATCTTATATACACATATAAAATGTAGTTGCAATAAAATTATAATAAAAAATCAAAACTATATTACATTAAATTTAATAATTATTTAGCAGTTTCTCATACTACTTGATATTTGTTTACCATAATTTTTATAAATAAAATGTTAAAAATATAATATATATTATAGTATTTATTAAAATAATTAATGATATATATTAATATTTCTATTAGATAATAAAAAATGGAATAGCAACATCTCTCATTTAATTATTAGAGTATAATAGGTGTAACCTCATTATTAAAATTTTTCAACAGTAAAAAGTGATATTAACCCTTTCCAATCGGTTGCTAGATGAAAAACATTCCACACGTATAGCGGCTATATAAAATATTTCCAATATCTA
>JAUZND010072502.1:0-16892 GCA_034780555.1 Coelogynopora nodosa
TTATTTAATTTATAAAATTTAAATATGTATTGCTGCATGGAGACACATTAATTATTCATTATTCAAAGCAGAGCTACATATATTTTTTGTACATCATGATTTAATCCCTTACTAAATAGTTACTGTATGCTAAATGAGCTCAGACGTTAACGTAGGTGTTCTGGGCGCCAATCTAATTATGTGAAGCTACCTAAATATTATAAAGAAACACTACTCGCGGTCATATTATAGCGCACGGATCGGCTATTGTGAATGCATTCAGTATGAGTATTCATTATACTAATACAGTAGGGCGATTACATACGCAATAATGCCACAACGATTTGAGAAGACGAATAGATATGCAATAATGATATTGTATAATTAAACCACTTTATAGTTAGAATTTTAAATTCTGATTTCAGAATGTGATCCGTGTATGTATGTATGTACTATTTCAATTAAAAAGTAAAAATCGTCGAAATCTTACTTATGCAGTTATTGCATGGACAAAATAACTACATATGCAATAATTGCATGATGGCGTCGATATGATATATGTAATATATATTATATAGCATATAGCCGTATATATGGATTATTCATTATATTATACCTAGATATCCAATCTATGTCTTATGGTAATTGTGAGAACAATGAAGTCATACACAGTTGAGGTATAGGTGTTAAAAGGCATTATTAAAAAAAATTAACAATAAAAAGTTTATCAGATCAAACATTATTTTACACTGCTGAAAAATCATATTAAAATATTATGTTTATTTATAGTATAATAAAATAAAGTATACCTTTTTTTAAGAAAAAATATTGCATAAAATTTCAACAGAATTAGCTAAAATATTTATTTTGCCAATATTTTACTAATATGCATATTTCACACATTCTAATATATGACATAATTTTTGCAAACATTATATATAAAAGGATAAAATTAGATTGTTCTTTTAAGAGAGAAAAAGAGTAAGGAGATCAATATCTATGTTTCTATCTATAAGTATGACTATATTATTTTTAATTAGTATTGACTATAAAAAAATACTTAGTGAATATTTTAAAGATCCTTCATTTTTAACTTTATTTATTTAAATATAGTAATTAAATGATTATAATAAGCTTTTAATTTATTATATATAAATAAAATGTATGATTTGCATATTTAAATTTTACGTTGTTTTTAATTATTATAAAAGATTACCAACAAATATTTACTGCATTTTATTTATTGTCACTATTATTAAAAATAATACAGTCATTGATACTCATTAATAGAAATGTATTTAACTATACTTAAAAAAATAAATTTACCTTTTAGTATATATTCAAACTGAGATTGAACTAGAAATTGAATTGCTACTTTATTATATCAAATTATTCAATTAACAATTAATCACATGTTCAACAGGAAATTCAACTTTTCATTCAACCACAGATTTTCAGATAAATATGTAATTCAATTATTAGTTATATTATTTATTTTAATTAATACTTGAATTTCAAGTTAAATCTGATTTGGAATCTGCAGTTGAATAAAAAGTTGAATTTTGAGTTGCATGTCTGATTGAATTATTAGTTGTATTATTTGTTTTAATTGGCACTTGAATTTCAAGTTAAATCTCAATTTAAATCTGCAGTAAAGTTTATATACTTTTAATATATTATATAAATATTTATTACATTAACATTGTAGCAATCTCTTGTCCATTACATATTCAAAAATTAAAATATGTTCAAACTTTTATGTATAAACATAGAATAATGACTAAAGTAAAGGTTGGATTCATTGCTTATTTTTAAATATTTAACTTGTGGTATTATTTAATTTTTTCAGATATAGTAACTATATTAGTATTATAATAATACATATTTTATATACTTAATTTGAAAGAGCCATATAAACATTTGTATTAGGGATTAAAATTATATTTTTATCATTGTATATATTTTTTATAAATTTAGATATTAATTATTAATGATATAATACTTTATAAGTTAATAATGAAGACCAAAATAAATATTATTATTATATTAGATTGTATAATGCATATAAAATTGCATAACCATTTTATAAAAGTTTCTCTTAATTTATATAGTAACCACATAATAGACAATAATTATATGTAAAATATTAACTTAATAAAATGAATTATAGAATATATTTAATAAATTATATTGACTGCCTGTATTAATGTATTAACATTTGAATTGGTTCAGATCTGTATTTACCATTTTCAATGCAAACAAATATTTAAAATGGTGTCATATCTATAAATTAAAAAGTAAAATAGGGTTGTAAAATGACCAGGATTACAAATAGATAGATCAATAATGCCATCATCATGACCTGCATGAAGTGTTATCTTCTGCTGCCGACAGAATGCTACAGAATCTAAAGTGAATTTTTACTTCTTCATATTTTTGGTTTTTCTTGTATTGAACCTTTATTGCACAGTTGCACAACATTGTCATCTTTCTGCTTCTTTATTTATTCAAATTCCACTAAATCCAAAAAAGCATTGTTATGGTAGTTACACTATACATATATTTCTAAATCTTTATCTCTCTCCCTGAATTTGGCTATGTTTGTGTTATTATTATTACTATTAATAGATGCTACTTTAATTAATTAATTTAATAAACCTATACCTAAAGACACATTTTTGATATAGGTAAAAGACAGAATATCACATAAGTGATAAGAATAATAAAAGGGTCAGTGGAGGTGCTATGAACTGCTCCCTAGATCCAGAATTGAAAATAAATTGACCTATTTTCTTTTCACACTGTAAAAAACACTCAAATTCATAGTTTTTATTGCTTTTATCTCATTTAATAATAAAAATGTAAGCAATAATTTCGAGGTAATAGGGTTTAAACATCAATTTTTTTTAAATATGTGTAAGTTATTATATATACACACATACTAGGAGTAAAGTTTGTTTCCCCTAAATCAAAGGAGCTATTCAGAAATGCTCCAGATCCACTAGTTTTAAAATATACAGTACTGTTTAAAATATAATAGCTTGCATCAAATTAGATATTATATTAACATTTTTGTATGATATATTGCATAAGTATGTTATATATTTTTGTTTTAGTTTCTATTATCAACTTTTTAATAATTTCATCCTTATTACACTTTAAACATTTTATTTCAATTAATCAGATGAGTTCTGGGGGGGCCAAAATAAAGGCTTTGCTACAATGGCTCTCACACAAAATCAGAGGTTATCCAGGTGTTGAAATTAAAAACTACACAACTTCTTTTCGTGATGGTTTGGCATTCTGTGCATTAATTCACAAGTTTCGGCCGGATATAATGTAAGCTATAAAATAATAATCTTATAATCAATATGATTTTATAAAACTACTTTCAATACCTTTAGTCTAAGTTAAATAATAAATTTTTGATATGATCTTAGATTTAGTTCTCCCTAATTTTTTATTCACTACTGATTATGAACTATCGCATCTTCAAATGCAATCAAAAATAGTTTTAAAGTCACCAAATAAAATATTGGTAACTGTATTGTTTGTGTGTAATATTATTCGGAAGTGTTTGTATGAAGCACTTGATTTTATTTTCTAGTTTTAATACATTGTAGGCTTACTTGTCTTTTTTGAACTCAAGTTACAGATAATATAATTTTGAAATAATATAAGTTATGGATACAATTTTCCAATAAATATTATTTTCCATTAAATATTATTTATTAAAAATTATATTTCTAATTTATGATTTTTTATAAAATAATGTTCTTTATGTATTATTTAATCAATTATAATTAATGTTTTCAGAGATTTTCACAGTCTGAGATCAGAAAATGTTTTCGAGAATAATGATCTGGTAAGATATTTATTTTCTAAGGCATTTGTACTTAACATTTTTGAATATATTTTTGTAATATAATTCAAAACACCAATATTTCGCATTTCATTTGATGAGTCATATGTATATTCTACAACTCTGAACACTTTATCCATACAACAACTCCTTATGAGTCAATCTTCACATTCAACAGTCCTTTTTACCCGACAACACTTACACCCATTGGTCTCTGGGTTGCAGGACCCTACATTTTGTCGGCTTCTTTTCCGACTCTGGGAGCTGTTCTTTTTAAGGTCCTAGGGTAAAAACAGCATAAACAAACGAGTTATATGTTATCAATTTATATCTTTAAATGATCATTAATTGATTAGCTGACATATTATATACGTTTGTACATTATAATCTCAAAATATTTTTTTATAGAATGAGTAATATTTAGAAAAATTAGGCTAATATTTTAATTTTTTTTAAACGTTAACAATCTGTATAATTAGTCAGATACACACGAGATTATTATCTCTGCAAATAAATAATATACTAGTTATATGTTACTTCAACAATGTAACTGCATCTTAAATTCTGTGCAAAATATGTATACTTTCTTGTGAGGGTTACATACTTCGTATGTAACGTAGCAATTATAGCCAATATGGTTTGTTTATGATGCTTTTAGTGTTATGAACGTCGTATTGTTAGAATGTATTGATGTTTTTGTTAAAGCTAATAAAATAAAGTTTTGTTTAGTTGACATAATTTGTTACATATAGCTCTATAGATATGTTTATATATTATTGGTGGAAACTACATGAATTCGAAAATCACTGACGTATGCATATTATAGACATGTCAGCATGACATTTACTATTTTTTAAAGTTTTGTGATTATATGCACTGTCTATATTATCAGAATGCTTGTCATTATAGCTATATACTAATTATTTATAATTATATATAAGTATATACTAATTTAATATATATATTCTCCCAAGTAATTATTGTCAATATAAATAAAAATATTATTCTTGTTAAAAATGCCCCCCCTATCAATAAAGTTAGTTAAGGGCCTGGTATTAGTATGATTATATGGTAGGCTTCTTTTAGTTAGCTAATGCGATTATCTATTGGTGCATCAAAACAGTTTAGTTAATTTTTAAACTGAAACAATATATTAATTTTAAATGATCTAATTCACGTAGTATATGGCGTTATAAAATATAGACAGGTATTGTGTATTGCAATTAATGTTTGATTTTGTTCTGTGAATTTTCTATCTACTGGAATCGCTTAAATTAAATAGTTTGATGCCATTTCTTCAACATATATTACGATTATTCTAATAAGAACAGGTGACTCTCTCGAAGCATCATATAGATAAATGATTACGGCGATGCTGTCTAAATTATTAGAAGTAGCGAAAACTAAGTCTTCCAATTTTTATTAATTTAGTCAGCGGCTTTTCACTTATTGATTCAAAACTGTAGACGATTGTCAGTTTATACTGAATTCGTTGTGTGAAACGTGCTCCGGTTTTGTATATTTAAAAATTAGAGTTATAAATCGCAGCTTCGCTTGGTTATATGGATGTTTACAATATGCAATATGGCTGTTTACAATATTCAATTACAATATGGATGTTTATTTTTTTGTATATACCATTGTAATGTTTCCAAATAGTTATTTATATTTAAAATACTTATTATGCTACTGGTTCGTTTACTGTTTCTCTACAGTGCTAATTAATTGTCTGCATTAACTTTTATGACAATTATGTATAATAAAATGTTTATCTTATAAATCTTCTGTTTAATTGATATACACTACCCTTTAGCTGGAAAATTAAAGAATTTAGGATAATTTTTATAGCTGAGTCGATTATAATTTCATAATATGTAACTAATTTTTTGTTTTTTATAAGCTGCATGTCTTTGTGTTTTGTTTTATGTACTTATATATAGGCATATCGAATCGCAGAGAGCGAGCTTGATATACCGGCTCTACTCGACGCAGAGGATATGGTACGAGTGAAAGTTCCTGACAAGTTGAGTGTAATCACTTACGTCTCTCAGTATTATAATTATTTCAGAGACCATGAACCACGTAAGAGCGTAATAAACACACACGCAGTGCAAAAAGATGTGTCTTATGCTTCTTATGTTTCTGATGTTTTAGAGGGTGGACCAACTGTCAATAAATTTTCATCTCAGAGATCGACATTGACAAGAGCATCGGAGGGTGTCGTCTCAAATCTTGCTGGCGACAGAATTTTGGTTAGTTGAGTACCTCGTTTATATAATTGGTTAGAAGTTATTATCAATCCAAATGTGCACATTGTTCGTTTATGACGTAGTTGGCTGCACTCTCAGTCTAATAGACCAACTTAATCGCGTATTAAAGTTAATCCTGTAATGAAAGTAATGCTGTAGGAAATTCAATGTTCATAGTCATAAGATGGTGAAGCTTATGAATATAATAATTGTATGTAGAACAATGTCGTTTTATGTATACTACTTTTGGATAAAAACTAATTATTATATGGAGTGCTTCAAATAAGTAGTAATTCTTCTAATAGTAATTTATGTACAGCTCATTTTCCATACATGCAATAATTGTGTAATATTAATCATTAAGATTGTATATAGCGTATAACAACAAATTCCTTTTACAGTGGTATTTTTAGATTAGTTCTTGAATAGAATATCTATAGTCTTGTTGTTTGAATATGTCACTGTATTCTGCAATTAACTTAAAATAATTTTAATTTAGTACTTTTATTAATTTTGTAAAAATTATAATTATATTTTACACACTTGAATCTAGAGGAAATTATCACTTTTTAAATTAGTTTAATTTAATTTATTCGATTTTATATTACTGGCTCTGTCGTAGTATATTCCACAGGAATGAGTAGTGGGTATGTTTCATTGTCTACAAATAATACTTAGATTTTTTGTGTTGTCTTTGTTTAAATCTGTTTTACTTGATGTTTGTTTATATAGATACTTTCTATAGAACCTGTATTGTGTACTATTTATTTTCATAATACTGTCAATTTTATATATTATGAAGACAATAAATGCTAGGCCCTATATGTTTTTATATTATAAGTTTTGCTTAGTTTTGTATTATTACATTTTGTATATTTCTTTCAATCTAAGGTTTCCTCAAACAATCAGGAACCTCCACGGTTATCTAGAATTCAGCAGTCAAATGGAGATCAATGCAATAGCTGTGGAGATCGTGTCTATATTCTGGAGAGACTTGTTTCAGAGGATGGTCTATATCATAGAGACTGCCTTCGAAATACACAAATAAACTCAATAGACAATGAACGTAAACAGACGCTGGAGAGAATTCGTCCCGGTTCCACTCATGGAAGTACAAACAGATCCACTAGGCTACCAGTTACTATGTCCAAGACCGGGTTTAATCCAATGAAATCTAGGGCATTCGAATCCCGCCAGGACCCTACTGAATCCGATAGACCATCTGTGACACAACCGGATAAACTTATTCGCCTCTCACAATCGGAAATTTCGAAGCCGTCCCCGCTGTCTCAGACTGCATCAGTATTAAACCGGTTGTCTATAACATCGACATCTTCAACGCCAAAATCCGCACAACCGCATAGACTAAACAGTACGTCGTTATATGGAACGGATACAGCTGCTTCACAGTCAGATAAATCGAGATTGGTTTCATCATCAATAGTTCATCCAAATATCACCACTGCATCATCAGTGTTAAAGACATTTGTTTTAAATGAAGAAAAATCTCAATTGTCATCACCGCATACTCAAAGATTAAGCAGAGGTTTGTCGACCGACGAAAATAGGGATTCGGCAAAACATGTTATTTCAAATGTCCTGTTTAATCGAATGAGCAAAGATAGAAATCAAATTCGAGAGTCGTTTTTAGGGATGCCCGTTTCAAGTAGAAATACACCAATAATGAATCCCGTATCTGATATATCTACTGTTATGTTACCAACCAGAGATACGAATAGTATCTCCTCAAAAAACTCTCCGTTTACTTCAGTGGTTAATAAAACAGACGGAATGGGTATGCAAGAAGCAATTACTGTTACATCATCAGCAGTAGTTATAAACAGATCAACAACAGATATTCCGGTTACACTTACATCATCGATATTTTCAGTTTCAAAAAAGGAATCAATTAATGAACCATGTATATCATCTAGCTCTCCAGTTTGCAACACGAAAGATAGTACGTCGTCATCATCTTCCACTACTACGAAACGATCTTGGTATACATCACCCACTGTCTCGCTAGCTAAAACCACAAAAGACACTTCCTATACCACACCTACAGTGTCAGTAGCTAGAACCATAAAAGACACTTCCTATACCGCATCTACAGTGTCAGTAGCTAGAACCATAAGAGACACTTTGTATACAACACCTTCAGTGTCAGTAGCTATAACCACAAAAGACAATTCGTACATAACACCTTCAATGTCAGTAGCTAAAACTACAAAAGACACTTTGTATACAACACCTTCAGTGTCAGTAGCTAGAACCACAAAAGACACTTCCTATACCGCACCTACAGTGTCAGTAGCTAGAACCACAAAAGACACTTCCTATACCGCACCTACAGTGTCAGTAGCTAGAACCATAAGAGACACTTTGTATACAACACCTTCAGTGTCAGTAGCTAGAACCACAAAAGACAATTCGTATATAACACCTTCAATGTCAGTAGCTAGAACCACAAAAGACAATTCGTATACAACACCTTCAGTGTCAGTAGCTATAACCACAAAAGACACTTCCTATACCGCACCTACAGTGTCAGTAGCTAGAACCATAAGAGACACTTTGTATACCACACCTTCAGTGTCAGTAGCTAGAACCACAAAAGACACTTCGTATACCACACCTTCAGTGTCAGTAGCTAGAACCACAAAAGACACTTCGTATAAAACACCAACAATATCAATAGATAAAGCTAAAAAAGACATTCGGTATACATCACCGTCAGTCTCGACTGGTAACACTAGAAAGGACGCTTCGTATAAATCACCAACCATATCAGTAACTAAAACTATAAAACATACTTTGTATGAGCAACCAGTAGCCTCAGTATCTAAATCTATAACAGCTACTTCCTATACATCGCCTACAGTTTCAATAACAAACACGACAAAAGATACTAGTTCCAGATCATTAGATTTAAAGCCAGTAGCAACAGATGTCCCTCCGATATCGTCACCACCTTCAGTTACAATGGCTCCATACCATTCAGAGTCATCGCTTGTATCAACACCCCATGTCTTAATGCCAAAAGATTCATTTATAATGGCATCTTCTAAACAACAAAAGTCCAAAATAAAATTACCCTTTAGTTCCAATAATAAACCAGTTGATGCCAGAACGAATGTTTCGAAAGAACATTTTGATGAAGAAACTAAAAAATCTGCTAATTCTGCTCATGAGACCAATGATTTAGATACATCTACGAGTTTAATAAATTCTGGATGGGAGTCTCCAACCTTTGGTCGACATCCTTCAAAATTGTCATCAGATATTTTTTCCATGTTTGGCGGCAAATTGTCATCTAAAATAAAAACAAGCTCACCTTGTAGAAGTAATTTAGTCACAGTTGATGCATCACACGGTGAACATGTGCTCGAGTCAAACGTAGCAGATGTAACATTGTCGGATATTAATGTAATTAACGTTGGTGGCAATGATGAAATGATACAATCTCCACAGCGAATTACAAACGATTATTCAACAATGCATCTTCCAATATCACCACCAGTGGCTCCTCCTCTGTGGACAATACCAGCAGTATCTTTAGATAGTGAAGATATCATATCAAGCGATCCTCATCAAAATAGTATTTCGTTTCCAAACTCTAGTCAGCAGACGGATCCACACAATTTTTACATACACGCTTTTGGTCCTGTTCTTAAGAAGGTAATTATACCCCAACTTCCATCGAGTACACCAATCAGATTTCAGAGGTCTTCAGACAACACCAGAGATATTTCCAGAAACTCTATTGCTGCAACAGACATTCAAAGTAAGCTTTATTTACACTTTTGTATTTCATTTGGGATCAGTGTATTCTTGCAAATTACTTTATTATTAAATTTTGGTACATTGTTTTAGTTTCTATATATAAATACAATTTAGTTTTTAATGAAAGTTATCACGACTGAAATGTGTTTTGTTTTGTGTGTCACAGTTGAGTTGGCTTCACCTGATCGTAGTTGCAACTCTGAGCAGTCGCAGGACAAGCATGATGTGTTATACACTTCCCTTGCACAACTGCAACTGGATGATAGAATTGCATCGGCCAGTGAAGACCACTCGGCCAAGCGTCACTACCCATTTGAGCAGAACCGCAGCACGGCCAGTTCAACACCAGTGAGACGCATAGTACGCGCGGAGCCAGAGGCTGAGCATATGTCCTACGATGAAATTATCCGTAATCTGCGACATATTGGCCGTGAACAGAAGGAAGTTGAAATGCGTGGCCGTGTGATTCAGGATGCTCTTTGGCAGGGTAAATTGAGATTGCCTGATTATACGTATTCTTTATTTTATATTTAAACTATGCAAATGTAGGTTCTTTATATATTATAGAGAACATATATTAGTGCATCTGGAAATTGTTTGATTTATCTCTCATGTTGTTGGCTGTTAGTTAAAAAGAATTATTTTGAAAATATGTTAATACGTAATATAACTTGCATATATTGATTGAAATGAATAGTGTTGTAATTTTAGATGCAAATTTGGTTTCAACGGTTCTATATAAACCAACTACACCTATTTCGAATTCATGTTGTGTTTAATTGAGAAAAAAAACAAAATTTTAAAAAACTGATTGTTTCTACTGCCCAGGAATATTATCAAAGCCAACTAACAATAAAGATATTGTAGGTTTATTTCTATTAGTATAGTGGTCTTAGTCCAACCTACAGTTTGGCATCGCATTATGCATATTGGGTTTGTGAGTGTTATAATATAAGTTTTCTACATTATTTGCAAGAATGAGTTTTCGCATAGCTTTACATATGTAATATGAATGGCGAATAACGATTTTTATCTCTAAATACTACTTAATGTATTAAGTAGTTTGAGTATATGGCGGTTTGACATCTTTGAAATTACGTTATCAAATTGTTTATTGGTAAATGGCTTTATTATGCTTGTAATTTTTAATATTTTGTTCTTGTATTCAATTCCTGACATCCTATCCTTGTTGATTAATAATGATGATAGTGTATGTTCCATATGTTGGACGATACCATTCACTATTATTAACTGGTTTTGAAAATTAGTTCAATCTTCACCTATATATGTACATATTTCTTTTTGTTCATTCTGGATGTACATGTTATCTAATAGCATCGTTTTGCTTTTGATTTTAACGAAATATTATATATGTATTTATTACGAATATCTTAGGTATTTAATTGTTTTGAGTAGCCATCTTAATTTTGGTTTCAATATTTAATAGAAAGAAAAATTTGTATTGCTTTCTAAATTTATATTTGTTGTTGTTTTGTTTAAAATTGATGTTGGTATTGCTCAATATTTTGGTACCGTTTTAGAATATTTATTAATTAAATGTCATATTTATTTAATTTTGTAACAACTATGTGAATAACGCGACTATATATAAATTGAGCATCACCCTGAGTTACTTTGATATATATAATGCATTTAATAAAAGTATTTTCACATTGAAAACAAACCGTGATTAATTGTTGTGATTGATTAACAGTGACCCCTCGGCTGCAATAATAAATGTGATCAGGATCGTATCGCATTATGCTGATTGTATGTATGTATAATCTATCTGACCGACAATCTTGTCGTCTCTGAATTTCCACTAGTCGTTCTTGTCTAGTGAGCGGAACAATGTTGATTCATATTATGCTTTAGCTGTTGTGCTTATGTTGACTGCAGTCTGTTTTCTATATGCACTACCGCACCAGATATGAAGTTACACGAATACTGTATACATTTAAGGCATTTACGCATTGTATTATATTCTGCACAGGTGACTTAAACATCGGTAGTCACATCTGATTAATGTATTGCATATTTCTTTATTATTTTCGAATCGATTTATTCGAAAGTGAATTCAAGTTAATTGTATATATGATGTGTAGTAAATAAGTTATATTAGTAATACTTTCTCTGCAGGTAATTCCCTTTACCCGCAGCTATTTTCCATCATCTGAGGGGAATTGGTATTAATATAGAATCCCTGTAGGTAATTCCCCGTACTCTGAAGGGAATACTTTACCCTACGCGGTATGTGGTGAAAAACATATCCCTTCAGCATTTTGGGTATAAATATATATATTTATATGTATAGAATATAAATATTTTCGGTGGTTAGATATATTATGCTTAGCTTGATAAGCTTCTTAACTCGCGATAATTATGAGACTGCTATAAGTTTATAATAATTTAATGATACCCCTCTCAATTGATACTTTCTTGTTTTTCAATTGCAGGCTTTATAGAACCATACTTTAAATAGTTAATTATAAAAATATTTTTTAATAAGTTTTTTATATAACAATTTTAACGTAGCAAAGTTATGATGCTTTATTAGAGCATAGTTTCTTGCCAATGATTAAAAGAAATTTTTTTGTTCCAAGATTTTATCGTAAATTTAAAAAAATATGTTATAAGTTATTAGTTTTTCACATTTTTGACACATTTTTGGACTAATTTTGAAACAAACGGCCTCTAAAAAAGGGTGTCTACATCGGTTATAAAATTGTCTAGTGTTACTATACTTTGATCTATGTTAACAAATTTGATATCAATAGAAAACTCATGATATATTTTTGGCAATTGATGGCCCATAGTCTACTAAGATTGTGTAGTCCCCTCTTCCAATTTTTTAATTTTATATTTCAGTTATTATACATTACGTGTTATTATTTATAGTATATGCTCTGTTCCGACTGGAATTTGAATGCTTTCTTTTAAATGCACTATCCACGACTAGGTTTGTTGTTTGATAGCAACACATTCTTTTTCGTTGAACATTCTGGAGTTCGATCCTGATTGCTGTGTTTACTTTAAATCATCTTGATCTTATTATAAAACTTTGTTACGTTATTTTTTAATCGATTTGATAATTTCTGGTTCTTCCATAATAATTAATTAGTTATGTGGGGGTATTGACAAGTGGAATAGAATATTGTTGTTTACTATTTAGTGAAATAGGTTTTTATTAATTAGAAAAACAATTTATCATATTTCATAAATATAAAATAACGCTGTAAATTAAAATACGTTATTTAAATGAAGTTAAACGTTTTCTACATGAAACACTGTAATCTTATAGTCCACCTTTTCTTGGGTTTTAATTATGTCTCTTAACCAGTATCAGACCTCTTATACTCATAGGATTTGTAAACGAGCAATTATGTTGTTGAGTTATATCTAATCGAATTAGAAATTGATGGAAGTTCATGTCTTATATGTGGTATAGCATTGGACATGTTATGGCTTTCATTAAAATGAAATAAAATACAATAAATTATTTATATAGTTAGTTGCAACTTTTATCAACCAAGATTGATTCTACCTTTTTGAGAACTATTTTTGATAATTATTTAAAAGTATTACGAAAATTGTGTTTTAATTTATTATTAATATCCATAACAATTACATTTGTAATTGGGCATTACAGTTACCATACGAAATTTAAATTGTTAATAGTTTACTGTTGTATTCACCAATAAATTATGACATTTATTTGATTGCCAAGAAGGATTTGCATAACTTTCAAGATTGTCAAAATGCGATTGCAATTATTTGAACAAATATTGAAATACAGGATTGAAAACTTTTTTTTATTAACTAATTAATTTGTTTTTAATCTTTTAACGTTTCCTTATTAAAATGTCCAACATTGAAACGAAGTTAGATTTAAGTTTCATTTATGCAGCGACTCACTTGTGTTGTAGTTAGTTCTGATACAGTTATTTACAATGAATCGAATAGTTTCATATTTAGATCTAATTTTGCTGTAATGTATGCTATAGTTTGTACAGTATGTTCATCTTAAGAAATGTTGCTGATTTAACCTAGTTAACGGCATATCTGAGTACATACTTTCTCACAATGGTAGCTTATAGTAGGTATTCAATTACCTTATTACGTGCAGATTTAGTCACTCATTTATTATAGAACTTGTTGACTTATTTACCTATTTTATCACTAAGAACCCAGAGAAAAGTTAGATATGCTGATGAATATTATTGCTATTAACGGAGTTATACTGTCTTTCCATCATCTTATCTTACTGAGACTATATTGACATGGTTATATGGCTTGTCCAACACTCTCAGTCTAACATATTTTGAATAAAAGTCTGTTATATAGTATATTTGAATATGCTTAATTTATTAGTTATACTATACAAATAGTAGCTATATTAATTCATTTTATATTAATATATTATATTTTTACATTACTTTCTAATAAATGAATTACTAAATATAAATCAGTTAAGAAACCTATACATTTATTTGTAAAATATATAAGTAAAATAATGATTTGTAAAATTGTAGTACAACATCATTTTTGTACGGTGTAAACATTTCATGACTGTTATTGATGTCTTTACTTAAATTACATGACATGTAACACCATGTAATAAGTTGACAATTTGATAATTAATCAATTGAGATATAGTTGCTTAACAGAAGGTAAAATTATTTAAATAATGTTTTTTATAGTTAATTATGGACAATTGATATAGTAATTGACAAAAGTAATTACAATATATATTACAAATATATTAGTAAATCTAATTTAATTAAGTGTTAAATATTACAATTATAAAACTATAAAAAAATAATTATACAGATCTAAAAATTGAATTTAATAAAAATAATTCTTTAAGTTTAAGTGAGATTGGAGTTTGAACAAACATATGTATTGAAAAATATGGTATGAAAATTGTTTATATATATATATATATATATACAGATACAGAAGAGGTATACTTATGTTTTCCAATAAATACTTGGCTGTTCTTTTATGAGTAAAACAAGTAAACTGCAATTGTTGGTATATTATAAAAAGTAGGGGTAGACATAATCATTATTATTCATATTATAAAATTATTTATATCTGCTACTGTTTAGTACACAAGAGTATAGTACTTTGTGGCTTTACTAATTCTTGAAATCTTGTTTTTGTACTATCGTATGCTGCTTGTATTATTATCTAAATTATAAAAGTGTTTTATTAAATTTATGAAACCGGTGTGTTTTAAAGTTAAATAGAACCAAGTTTCTACTTTAAATAAGTAAAAATATATTCGATTGTGTATAAGTCTGCAAATATTAATGGAGAAATCGGAAATCCGCCTAAAATTACTTGTTGAAAATCGTCACCAAATATTATGATTAGTTCGGTAATTTATGTCATCTAAACAAGCTAATTAGAAACCATCTCTATTTATATAAAAAGTTATCTCTAAATTGTGTATTTTAGTTGGAATTGGAAATCAGTTGTATTTTAAATGGATCATCTGTGAAATAGTCTATTCTATGTCCTATTATTGTGCTTTATTGATTTTATTAAACTGCTGTTAGTAATAATAATCATATTATTTTGTTATCTCATTATTTTTATTCAATAAATATATATCGGGTTTTCTTGTGTATTTCATTTAAATTTGATTGTTATATATTTATTTCAAGATCATCATATATGTAGACTGCTATTTAGAACAGGCAAAGTGTGTAGAGTTAACATTTTATATAATATCCGCACTGCACAGATTGTATTAGTAATTATTGATTACGGGTCTATACTGTGTAATCTTTTCCAAAGTTTTGATTATTATTTCATTTGTTATTTGTGGCTATTTTAATCATTTATTTTTGGGTAGGTTTTTCAATCTATCATTTCATTTGATGATGTATTGTTATGTATTATACAATTAAAAGATGTGTAGTAGGTACATATAATTTATTTAAACATCTTATTAAGGAGTGATGTAACAATGATATTTCACCAACTGATTGTAATGCTGTCCTAATAAATATAATCAAATATCTGAATATATACCTTTTTTAAAAAAAAAACTTTATCATAATTACTAATATTATGTAATTATAATTACTTGAAGTTACACATTTTTTCAAGTTTGGAGTGTTAAATTTTGTAAATATATATATCTGATAATATTTAATTTTTGAAAATTATATCGCTACTGAATATCACGATTCTTTAATTATAATGAATAGAAATGATTTTAACAATATAAAAAACATTTAATTGACATGTCTATTTCCTTTTTTGATACTATCTAATGAGTAGTATTTTAAAATAAGTAGCATATGTTTTGTATTCATATCTTTCTTTAACTAAGCAAATATTTTATAATAATATGGATACTCTAGGCATGAATATGTTTCAAATTTCAAAATAATTTATTTAATATTGATATACGTAACGTTTGTTTGATATTTGATTTTTTTAAAGTTTTATTGTTTCATTTACTGATCTGTTCAACATAACATATAATGTGTTATACGTTTCAGCCGATGAAAAGTCAGCTCAATATGAGCAGCTGCTTGTGTCTTGGTTGGGTATTGTGGAGGAAAAGGACAAATTGTTTCATCAGGAGAACGAGCTACTAGTTCGGTGGGTTATTGTAGGAATGTTCTGCTACTAAAACTATTTAATAGCTTTGTGTTTCGTTTGTTTTTCACTAGTTATGACAGAGATATTGTATAAGAAAGACTACCATAGTCGACGTATGCCATCAACCACTTCCCTTACTGTCCCACTTCCGTTTCTGTCCCACTTTCCCAACTATCCCACTTCCTTAACTGTCTCACTTCCCAAACTGTCCGACTTTCCGAATTGTCTCACTTCCCTAACTGTCCCACTTCCGTTTCTGTCCCACTTTCCCAACTATCCCACTTCCTTAACTGTCTCACTTCCCTATCTGTCACACTGTCCCACTTCCCAAACTGTCCGACTTTCCGAATTGTCTCACTTCCCTAACTGTCCCACTTCCGTTTCTGTCCCACTTTCCC
>JAUZND010072513.1:0-16892 GCA_034780555.1 Coelogynopora nodosa
CCTCCCTTGGCCGTATTGGCGGAGGACCCCGTGGCGGTGGCTTCGTATCTGCGGGGGCTTCGGCTTCCCTGACGGGGATCCCGCCTGAACATCACATCACATCATCAATATATGTCAGACAGATTTCATATGTAAGACCTGCTAAAAGTAAGTGCATGAGTCGACAAAAGATAGCTGGACTGTTAACAAGGTCAAAGGGCATTCTTGTGAATTCATAGTGGCCCCGGGGTAACAAAAAAGCTGTATCGACTTGGTCTTGAGGAGCTACAGGGACTTGCCAGTACCAACTGTTAAGGTCAAGGGTTGAAAAGTATTTTGAGCCCGACAGAGTATCCAGGGTGTCATCTATGCAGCTAGGAACTGGGAAATTATCCCGCTCATAGAGTTTAGTGTCCGATAGTTCACACCGAATCTCAAGGAGCCATCTTTCTTGGGAATTAAAACTACCGGGGCTGCCCAGGGACTACTGCTGGGGACAATCACACCCTGTTTCTGCATATCTTCTAGCGTATTTGTAACTTGTTCACTTATATGTGAGGAAATTCTCCTTGGTGGTTCCCTAATCGGATTAGAATTCCCTGTCTTAATGGTATGTTCTGTGCCCTGGGCTTGACCTAACTCACTAAAATTACTAGAAAACACATATCTATACTTCATCAGCAACCCCCTGAGTGATCTCTTTTGAGATAAAGTCATTTCACTGTCATCAATATTTATTTCCTTTATCCAATCTGTCTCATCTACTTTTTATACTTCTATGGGCTTGGAGTTTTGATAATTAAGACTTGTTAATTGCTGTTTATCTAATTCTGATATCTGGGCAAAAGCGCTATCCTGGTTGATTATTATCTCACTAGCTGACATGTTCATGACTGCCACATGAATCCCTTTTGCTTTGTATGATACCAGGGCTCTCCCCACAAGACTATTAACAGATTTTCTTCCTTTCTCTATTAGACACAGCTTTTGATCTACTACACAGCTTTTGATCTACTATACAATTATTCTCCTTAGGTCTGCCTGGGACCATAGCCTAGGACATTGGAGGAATAGTGACAGGCATGACACAGTAAATTTGGTAGCTTCTAAGACTTGATAACTGCGACTGGCTACTATTGCTAGTGTTTGGCACTTTGGTTAGACTAAACCCACCCTCAAAGCTTAATTGCCACCCTCCTGTTTGCCACCCTACAATGCTCTTACAGTGGAAAAATCAATAATTGTACTTGAATGTTCGGAATTAGTCGGAAACGACCTTGACCTTGTTTATATTTGACATTGTATGGCCACAATGCATCGTATTGGTAAAAATAAATAATTGTACTTGAATGATCGATTACTACCAATAGGGTACCTCTGATTAACTTCTAATTAGCAAAATCGAAGTCTGTGACTTTGAATTAGTCGGAAACGACCTTGACCTTGTTCGTAAATACATAAAATTGTCGCGTCAGATGGCTGCAGATCTTGTGAAAGCGTTTTATGATTTATTAGAATCTGTGGGTCTTCGAAAGATTATATCTGTTAGTATGGATGCCAAAAGAATTCTGCATCCGAACAAGAAGAGTAAAGAAGCGAGAGCAGCAGAATTGGTCAAATCTCTGGCAAAACAGTGCAAAACTCTGGAGAGTGTTGCTTGACTCAATGTATACTTTAATTATCTCGATTTTTTGATTGAGAAAACGTGGACACTCTGGAATATGTAATTTGTTTTCTATTTGGTTTCTTAATTACCTGTCTATTTAGCGACAAGGATTAATTATATCGCACTATAATGCATTATATAATTCAGAAAATAATGTGAAAAATGAAGTTTTTAGCCTGTTGTAAATTATATTGTTCGCTTTTAATTAGTCGGCAACGCAATTAACTTCATTTACCACTGGTCTATTTTATGAGATCTAATACTGTTTTTTAATTAGACGTGTAATCGGTTGACACAACTCTAATTATCTTTTGAATCAAATCTTTAATTTCCGTAATAATAATTTATTGATAATGTTGCCTGTTGCCGACAAATTATACCTGTAAGTCAGTCGATTACTCGTACTACAGTAGGTATATTAATGACTATATTATATAAGTGTTATAAATAAATAACAGAATATTTAAACATTTCTCTGTAAAATTAATCGCGAGAGTATAATAAATCTAAATAAAAATAATTTCACCCATAAATGAACTTCACATTTTAAATTAAAAAAATTCTTAAGCGAAAAAGTACTATTATTAAAGAAAATAAATAATTATACAATATTAAACCGAAAATTAAACAAAACACATTAGGAACAGAAACCAGTTATTGTTTTTTTACCCATGTGTAACTTTTAATTTATCTTTCATAACCTAACTTTTTTTTATTAAAGAAGAATTTTGTAGAAGTGATTTTTTCAATTTACAAATAAATAATGATCTATTTAGAAATATAGTTTAATTTAATAATATGAAAGGCTTCTCTGAAACCATCCATACATCCGTCAAATAAAATATGATCATTTAAATTAGTTTTCTGATTTTTCTCTCTCTTATAATAACCGTTAAATATTCTATTTTAGTCAACTCGTTATCTATTCACAAGATTATCAATCAACTAAAACATTTGTAACAGTAAAAGGGCACTTGTCAAAATAATTTTTCAATAATATATTGCATAATTTTTATTATACTATGATTCACTATTTTTGCTTTATTAACATTTATGCAATTACAACAAAACTACTAAATATTGCTGAATTGAATAACTACATTCGTCACCATAGAAATATAGCACCGAATTTAAAATTCAGTTTTAAGTTGTGTGGCGGTCTAAACAATTGGCGCCACTAAACACAATTTAAAGTAATGACGGCGATAAAGTCACGTATAGCATTGATAGTTCTCAGTATAATTCATTAGTTCTAAGTATTTCTAAAAATTTTACAGATTATAATTACGACCGACGCACAAACTTTGTCGCCTATAATAGCATTTATTGCTGCTTTTTACTGATTTTAATACGGTTATAATATCTATTAATCGGATTATCTAATCTTAAACTAGTGTGTGTTTCTTTTACAGTTTGATATACGTCATGGTAACGAAGAATTCCTTTTATTAATTGATTATTGTGAAATAAAATAAGAAACTCCCAAAATTGTTTTGTAATGAACTCGATTTAATTTCGTTATTTAGTGTTTCAATCAATTTTAATGAATTTAAATTTAAAATCCTTTAAATATAATATTATACAAATAACTAACTGTAAGTACATGTATGATTTGGAGTGGTCATTTGATAGTGCTTTTTGTTTACAGGTCCAAACGAATCGGAACGAAAGCAGCTCTGCGATGAATTCTTGTCAAGAATGAGGGATCGTTTCATGGAGGGGAAGGATCTGGAGTTTGATTATAGGTAAGTTGGTCGAGGGAATACATGAACAAGATAGTGACAGATTCCCCATTAAAAAGGGGAGACATTTTGAGAAAGATAAAAAAGGGGAGTTCAGGAAGAAAAAGCAGAAAAGAAAGAGAAAAAGTGTACATTATAATACCTGAAAATATGACACATTTAAAAAACGGTGTATTTTGTATTTTTTTAGTTATTGTCCCTTCCGAAAGTGTTGCAATCGTTCAAATAAAATGTAAATTTTGTAATGCTATTTTTAATATAAATATAGTGCCATTTTACCAAAAATGTAATTCCAGTTTATAATAGCATCCTGAAATTGCCATAATGGCATTACAATCTTGGCATTATATTTTTGGAAATATGGTATTACAAAAAGTTTATTTGGCATTATATGAAGAAGACAATGCAACACAAGACTTCCAGGGACTGAAGGCCACGACACTCAAAAGTGTTTTCTAACTTTCCACTGCATTCTGAAAATTGTTCTATCATAACCTTGAGAGGCGCTTCTGTTTGGAGTTGAAATTCATCAACAGCAACTGAAATGGAATGAATTAAAGGAAAAAGAATAATCTTTATATAATACAAAAAATACATTAATACATTGTAAAAGCTATGGACAATGCGATAGAAAGACACACTTCCTAACGTATCTAAATAAAAAGCCTACATTTTAGTTTAAAGTTTTATTTTTTAGTTCGTGTCCACTTATAGCTAGATACATGATTCATGTTTGTTACAGAAAATATTTATGTTACAAAAAATACTTAATATATTATTTTTAATTACATATACGTTTGAGGCATTTTTATCTGGTATGATTACCTGTATCAATGATTAACTTCTTGAGACACATGTCTTGTGGCATTCTGAATTAATCTTTGTGAGGTATGAATGTTAAATTATTGCTTGTAAGATAGGCGGTAATATATAACGCGCTAACACATGCGAACCAGCGCCAACAACTTTTGCATATGTTTTAAATACAATATGGATATTTACAATACAATAATATGGATATTTTAAATACAAAGATGCTAACAAGTTTATACAGTTTTATGACTTATAAATAATTACCACCTTTTTCAATTATTTGCGTGAAGTAATCAGTCATCTCGTTGAGAGCTCACCCTATTCTGAGTTTCATGAACAATGGCAACTGCCCAGCTTGAAATTGTTCAAGGTAGTGAAATTATCCCTTTCTCGGATAGCCTCGAGTCGCGGGAAAATAAAGAGATCACCCTAGTTGTAATCAGGTGAATATGGTGACTGTAATAACAACTTCACTCTAATACCCTCCAGGAATCCTTGAGAGCTTGAGAGACATGTGGGCGGAATATCGTGAACAAGAGTAGACGAACGTTTTCCATTGAAACAGGCTGTGGTAAAGCAGCAAGAAACAGTCTCATATTTTGCAGAAACGCAATGTACACTTCAGAATTGACAGTATCGCCTCTATCCAACACTTGGAAGAAGTAATCCTCAAGAAGATGATACAGCAACGATAACCATAAATTTCTTCTCCATTGTTGACCTTACTGCTGTTTGCTGTCTTTCGTCACGTCCCACCCATAAGCCAACAACATATTGTGGTAACATCTTTCGACAATAAAACAAAGTTTTATGGATGGTAACCATGTTCGCTCTAGGTATGCGTAAATAAAAAGCTGTCAACATGTTTTACAGTATCCCATTCGCTTATCTCGGTTCTGTTGTGTGATAACGTGAGGTATCCATCGCGTGTGCATTCGTATTTTCTCAAGATCTTCTGTTAAAATACGATACACCATACTGTCATACATATTGAACATTGCCGCGAGTTCTTGGATGGTAAAGACGTTAGCATCCTCTATTGCTTCTTTAATCAGAGGGATGTTATTTGTTCAGTTATTACTATACTTGCAGGCCACCGAAGTTCTTGGACAATCTGCTAAACTCTTCGTATATTAGTAAGGAGCATCGCCAGGCCATGCAGTAATTAGGATATTGTGTATTGCTGTTGCATTCATATAGTTTCTTCGAAGTGTTTCAATAAGAAAAATCTGCTTATTACTGATATTTGCAAAGAAACGTTAACTAAAATCGACTATTTTAAATTATTCTATACATATAAAATTTTATAGCTTTTTTGGTAAATTTAAATATATCAATTTTTATAAGTATTTATTTAACTTTAGTATTCACTAGAACTGTCATAGATATTTTAAAACAATAGAAAAATCAATAAGGTATCGACATATTTTTTAAATATCAGGTAGCAAAATACGTAATTATGTATATTAAACAATTTTTAAATTTGTATCATCATAAATCATTATTATTTGAATAAAACTTTTAACTTTAAATTTATTTGTTAATTATATTTGTTTATTTAGCTTTCTTTCCGATTACTATGATATCATGGATTCAGTGGCATAAACTAACTAATAATAATATATATATTGTTTATGATCTATTAAAATCAGTAGACAACAATCACAGATTTCGCAACAATGCACTTATTTAATTAATAATAAGAATATAATATTTGAGCTTTTTTATTTAATATTTTAATTAACATTTTTACAAATTGTTTAATATAATTTTAATAAAATCCAAGTTAATTTTTTAATTTTGGTATTGTTGTATATTTAGGCTTGCATACTAATTTTATATATTTTTGACGCCACATTTTAATTATCTTGGTCTCGACATTCTTAGCATCCTTTTTTCGATTTTGTTTTTTTGTGTTTGTTTAACAGGGTTCATACGAAGTCTGGAAAAGTCTGTAATTTTTAAAAGGTGTTTTCCAGACTAAAAGTATGGAAAAATAATAATTTTTTTAATAAAAGATCTGGAAAAGTCTTGAAAAAGGGGACTTTTTGAAAAATGTGAATATATGACTTAGCAATTAATCTACATACATCAAAAATCCGGATCTTAAAATTGTTCGTCGTTTCGCGGCCGTTATAGGTTGCTCACTACGCTCGCAACCATGAGGCATCCGGATTTTGAATCAGTTTGTTTTGGCAACCTGAGGTTATCAAAAACTTCAAATTTGAACTAAATATTTCTTAGGACATGTAATCTTATTCTTTCCGAACTGTTCTGACATAACCTTTTAACTATATAATCCATATGTGTGCGTACATATTGATTATTGTTATAAATATTATTTATAACAGAATACAATCTATACACAAACGTAATATATCCACATAAGTGTGGAAATGGTTTTTAAAAGGTCTGGAAAGTCTGGAATTCAGTTATATAAAATGCTTATGAACTCTGGGTTAGGATATTAATAATCACATTCGTTTTAAGGGAAGAAATGTACCTTTTTAAACACCTCAATGTGAACTTTCACAAACAGTAGATTTTGAATGAATAATTATTAATTAATATTTTTAAGTACACATTTCTGTACACATTTCTGTACACAAAAAAGAAGAGAGGCACATGAGCCAATCTCTGTACGCGGTACAAACACTATTAGACAGAGGTATTATATCGTCTCATCAAAGATAAATCGAACAATTGTCAGTAAAATTATCTCATGCAGTTTTATTTTTTAATCCGGAATTTTTCAATCATCAATAATGTGATGAAAATTTGTGGACCGAATAATGGTTTCATAAAAACTTATTTTTAAAGTTAAATAAACTACTAATATTATTTCACCATTCAAAGTTTCTGAAGCATGTTTAAAATGATAAATTTTGGCCCATTATCTTTGTCATTACACAGAGTTTTGGAAGCAATACTACAGGTACTAAAAGTACTAAGTCGAACAGTTTATCTCTTCTTTTAGCATAACGTGGTGTATTTCCACACTATCCACCCAACTTGCCATTTTCTACTGAGAAAACTTGTTATTCAACTATAATATATACAATAACTTAGCACACATTTTAAAAACGATAATGAGCTATTTTTATCTTTCTAGTTCGTATTTAATTTTCAGAGTCCATTATTTATTTCCCTTCACATGTACGCCTGTGTTTCAGCTCAGTAGACAACGATTTTGATCTGGACGATGATTTTGAAGAATTTGACAGAGATGAAGAGGATCGATACTTTGATTTTGATGATTCTTGACCATTGTAGTTTGTATAGTTTGTATCACGTATTCTTTATATTTAGTTTTTACTTGTGACAGATCCATATTTATTATGTAAATAAATTTGTACAGTTTTTTCTCTAAAAATTATACCTGATTTCTATTTCTGGGGTTAAGCGTTTCGTAAACAGTTAAGTTATAAATAGAAAAGTGGAACATTGTTTGAACTGTGTTACTTAAATTAATATAACGGAATACATATCATTTTTACTTCAAATATTGTTGAGTTGACACCATTTAATTTTCCATTCTCATGGGAATGTTGTTCTGGCTAAGGTATTTTGACTAAATAAAAGAGTGAGTTAAAAATAATAGTTCTAATTTTTAAAACTTACCTTATTTTAGAAAGTTTTAAATTAGCCATCTTGATGTAGCACAATATATTCTTATAATAAGATTTAATTTAAGTCGATAACATGACAATTGACTTTATTATAATTTATAATAAATTTAAAATATGTTTTGTAAGATCACTTGATATAATATGCTTTTTGCATTATATAATGTAAGTTGTGTATGTAACCAGTTAATATATTATATTAACTGATTAATGAAATTATGTTCGTTTCAAAACGTTTCAAATAAAATGCGGTTCAGGAAAATGTTATTAGATCCACGAGTAGGACATTTGCCGGTAATAAATTATAATTTAACTTTTTGCCATTTTTACTTAGGAGAACTGTCTTTATTTTATTAAATAATAAATGTAATACGTTATTATTGACTAACCAATTTAATGATATATATATATATATATATATTGTTACTTTATATTAATTTCGTTCGATACGTAATTTATAGATTATTCTGATATTGGATGTTCTTATATCTTAAAAAATTCCTTAACCCTTTCCCGGGACACCCCCTCCAGACCACATCTGATGAAAAATGATATCTAGTAAAGCCGAACGTGCTTATTTTTAAAGCCAAATATACAAATTTAATCGAGGTAATTTTTATCATTAGACAATTTTTTTTCCGGCACTCTTAGGTCATTGACCCTTTAATATTTTTTTCATTTTGAAAAATGGTAAACTCGAATTTTTGTTTTTCTGTTTTGTTTATAAAATAAGTTTTTATGAATGATATATACGGCTTCATGTCAACAGTCAATTAGATTAGGAAATTTGCAATAAAAAAATCTACATCAAGAATCAAATATCATTTAGACAAATTTTGTATTGCTATGGTTATTATAGGCGCAAAAAAATTGGATATTGATTTTAAAAAAATAGCATTTTATGATATATTCCTCATTGAAAAGTTCGATTCAATATTTTGATACAATGTTTGCGTTTTTATGTGGTCTTCAATAATTCTGATGAGCCTATGATTTGGCCAGATCAATGGTTCACTAAAATAGATATTTTTGTTACTCAAATCGGTCCAAAACATAATACAGATATTTAATAACTTATAATGATCTGGATAAATATGTAATTTAGGGCCAAAATCATTTTCCTTTTTTAAGTGTCGGCACTATGACGTCATCAAAAAAGTTAAAAATCAATCACCAACAAACAATTTTTTACCTGATTGTATTGCCGAGAAAATCAAAAGTTTGACCACATTTTCTGGACTCAAGATATACATGTACTAAAATTCAGCTAAATCAGTCAATAGGAATGGTGGTACAAGGTCAATTTCTCTCGAAAGTATTGAGGCTTCGAAGGTTGGGCGAGTCAAATAATTGTGTGTTGATAAATGGAGAGGGATTCTTTCCAGTTTGCTGTTCTCAATATCGGGTGTGAAGTTGTTTGTTTAATTGTGCTGCCGATGTAAGATGCTTTACATTTAGTACAAATTAGTTTGTGCACAATATTTTATGAGATACGGTTTATTTTTGAGGGCAAAGGATGTTAGGTTACATTCAATGTAAGTGTTGGTTGGTTTTACAGCGTTTCCGACAAATTCCTATAGATATTTCAAAGTTGCAGAAGATTTCTTTTGATCTGTGAGTCGACTTTCTCTTTCATGTAAATTGGTTTTGTGATTTGTTCTATTCTGGGAAACGCGCTTGTTGTCTATATTTTCAAGTAAGATTCAAGGTAGCTATTATGTTTGAGTGTTTTAACAAATAGGTTACTGTATTTAGTTGATAGTTTTAGGGTAGATCATCCGGCTTCCTTTAATTTTCAGTTACATGCAACTTGGTATTATTGGGGAAGGCTGAATTGTGGGAGAATATCAACTTTGGCATATTTGATCAAATTTAGTAGGTATACTGTTATAGACTAGTATGTTTACATGTCGAGCCGTAGATGGTTACCTTGAAATCCAAAAGTGAAATCGTGATGTTGTTGCTTGAGAATTTCACATCGAATTGTATCGCTGGGTGGTGGTTGTTTAGTTTTTCGTAGATTTCGTTTTGTTCTTTCTAAAGGGCGGATATGGCATTGCCATAATAAGTACATTAGTCCTTAAATACTGAAACTATTATTTTCTTTGTTATTATATTATGTACATGAATAGGGAACAGAGATCCGAAAACTTGTTCGATAAACCTCGCTTAGCATTTGGCTTGTTATTCTTATTTACACTCGTCGAGTCCAATGGGCAAGTCTAAGTACATTTTAAAACTATTTTATCGTGCAATTATTGTCGTATTGTAAACACTATTGCTTTTTATTTGTTTTTGTCATTATTTAAGGTAGCCGGATACAATATGTTTAGGTTTCTAAACTGCAATTTGATTGCACCGGTACCTATACTCATGAATTTAGGCAAATATAAATCTCTATAATATACACATTTTTTTACTCCGTAAGTAGTATAGGAAGGGTGGATTCTGGCACACAACTTGACCTTTGACTTCAACCCCCTATTGAAGAAATGATTTTGAATTTTCGTGCAAATTTTTTTTGACCCCCCAAATTTTTTTTTAGGATCCGGATCATTATGAATCATAAGTGTGCAAAAATTTTTCATTGGATATATTCTTTTAGGGTAGTAACCTGTGACAACCAAAGTTGGTACGATGACTCACAAATATAAGAGAAATATTTTTATACTACTTACATATATTTGTAAGTTGTATTGTATATAACCTTAAATTTTTTAATTAGTATCTAATTCCATCATAATCATGCATATTATTTAATTGTAAATAATTGTTTTTGGATAATTTTTTTATTTTGGACGAAAAATGATGCCATTGTGACGTCATTTTTGTTTTTAGTCTATAACTTTTGATGGTTACAACTTATGACAACCAAACTAGTTGGTATGATGACTTACCAACATAAGCCAAATTGTTTATACTACTTTTTTGTAAGTAGTATAATATTTGTAAATATAGTAAAATAAAATTTATAGATAGACATTCAGAATAGCTATGAGCTAGTGTCAATTTTTTGAAAATCGGTTAAAATTTAACGAAGTTATAGACATGTTAGGGATTTACAGCTGATTAAATATTTTTAAAATTTTGTTTATATATTAGAATAAAATTAAATAGATAGACTAGCAGAATAGCTATGTGTCAGTGCTTAGTATTTTTTAATCGGTTGAAATATTATGGTCCTACATTGCAAGATGATTTCAATGAGGATTCTGACTAAGTCTAGTTCACTCAGCTTGATTTTGCTACTTACAGATTGATTTCGATGAGAATTCCAACTAAATGGACCCACATATTTTTGTTTCAAATCAATAAAGAACAACTTTTATGAATCCAATTTTTTCTTAAAGTTATACAGTAGTTCTTCATTATATAAAGTTTGAGATGAATATGTACTTTAAAAAAATGGATGCATTGTCTTAATAGATGTGTCAATATCATAATCGTCAACATCATTATCATCGTCAACATGTGAACTATTAATTGAGTTTAATGCATCAAGCACTCTGCTGTCAAAAATATATACGAAAATCATTTGATAATCTCCTGTAGAGCTGAATTATAGGTGACTATAGGAGTATCTTTTTAAATTTTTTCGACCTCGTCTTCGATTCGTTCCATTGCCTCGTCAATTTTTATGTAATTAAATAGCTCAATGTAATTCATAATTTTGTCTTGTAATATGTGCTTCAACTCTTACAAGGTCAATTTCTTCTGTATTTTTTCTGTATGTCCTCCAGAATGGTGGTCATCAGAAGCCTCGAATCTTTCTCTTCTTCCTTGTCGTCTACCATATCGTCCATCGATTTTATTGATGTTTCCTCCTCGGCGTCAGACCGTATTAATTCCTAGTCCGTCACTGATTGATTTGAGTTTAATTTTTTGTTAGACATCTTATTTTGTGATGATTGGTATCCATGAAGTAGGGCAACTTTGGGAATTTCTATTCGTCCGTATCTGTACAGAATTCTTTCAATTTGTCTTTTCAGTTTTGTAGGTAATCGATTTCTAGAAGAATATTTCCGTAGTATTAAAAGCTCTTTTACGTTAAATGGTTAAAAAGTTTACAGTAATAATAAATCCTTGATCGAAGTAAGCTCTCGTGCGTTAAACTGCAGTACCTTGCGTACACGCAGTAATTATGCAGGAATTCGAACAATAGCCTTTTTACATATAGGACAATTACTCCTGATGATTGAAACTTTAACATACATTAGTTATGTTTATAAGCTATCTAGTTGGTTGTACTTAAATAATAATATATTTTTTTATCATCTTATCTAATTATGAGTTATCTATTCTAGATGTTCTCCTACAGAACCTGTCTCGTTCTATATTGTCTTAATTGATTCCAATTGGTCATTTAATTCAATTTTTTCCAAATTACTATCATGAAATGTAATCATTATGTGTGTGTTTTCTAATAATTTCGATGGTCTACAACATGGTTCATTTATAATATGTTATATTTTCTTACACATTAAGCATATTTTTCTTATTTTTCATGTTTAGCATGTCCTTTTGTGATACTTTTTCGATATACAAAACTTAAAATTTGAATAATATTTAATTGTTATATTTGAATATGTCGTTTTGCATAAATAATTTATTATTTTTATAAATAAAATAGTTTTTCAAAATTTAGATGGTCTCTTACACTGTCTGTTTCGTTCTAAATTGTCTTAATTAATTCCGATTGGACATGTAAGTGAACTTTCACCAAATTATAATTATAATAATTACATAATTAATAATAATTATAAATTATAAATTATAAATAATTTATGAAATTAATATATTAACATATACGGCGTTGATAATTCATAATATGATATCCGACTCTTATTGGACATAGAGAAAACAGCTTTCTAGGGTATATATGCATAGATTAGAATTTTTAAATTAAATAATTACAATTTGGATTTCATTTACTTTCTACTGAAAAATGCCAGACAGCAGCGAGTATACTATTGAATATCGTATGTTAGCATCCGCGCCTGGTATCACGATAACAATAATAGTATTGCTGCATGCCATCAGAAGTTTGAAAAGCAAATTAAGAGAACGATTTGATGCTTATCCTCCAGATAGAAGAGTGATAAAAATTTGGCATGACAAGTTATTTGAAACCGGAAGCATCCATGATTTACCAAGAAGTGGACATCCAAATGAGCGAGGTGATGAACATGAGAATGTTACTCAAACGCTGGGAGATAACCCACATATGTCAGTAAGGAGGAGATATGATGAACTAAATTTACCACAAACGACATTACACAGGGTAATGACAAAGGATCTGGGACACAGAAGTTGGAAGCCAACAAAAGTACAATTTCTCAGTGAGGCAGATCACGAGAATCGTGTCTTATGCTGCCAACAAATATTGGCAAAATACGATAACAACAATAGAAGAGATAAACTCTTTTTCACGGATGAGTGTGCAATATATGCCGAAGGTCGTGGTAGTTTGCAGCTTTCGTTTTGGTATAAACAAAATACTTATTTCTGGGAACAAGTGAAACAGCACCCCCCTCCAAAGTTATGGTTTGGCAGCAATGTCGGCTATAAGCATCTCATTAGTCCGTTTTTCTTCAACGGCACGGTCTCTGCGGAAAACTACATTACTATGCTTCGTGAAGAATTCCTCCCTGCACTAGAACCTAAAGGTATTCTAATGGCATCTCACGTACGACAGAATGGTGCTCCTGCTCACACGGCAATGAGAACAAGAGAATTCATGACAGAAAATTTCCAATACCGGTGGGTCGCAAATTTGGACTGATACCATGGCCGCGCGAAGTCCAGATTTGACATCCTGCGATAACGCACTTTGGGGAATCTTGAAACCGAAAATAGTTGCTCAAAAATCAAAAAATATAGCTCATCTGAAAGAAATCATTACAAGGGAAATTGCCAGGATCCCTACAAATATTCTCGAATCCATCAATAAGCGTACCTTCGGACGACTGCACTTGTATGTTGACAAGGGTGGGCTGCAGGTCGATCCCTATGACATAATTTGTGTATAATTTGTGTATCCTACTACATACCGTTTAAACATTATTGTTTGTACACTCTGAATATATAGTTTTATTTTTATGAGTATAATTCTGATTGTTGTTAATATATTAATTTCATAAAAACTATTTTTCTCTGTGTCGTAGGAACTTTTGTTAAGTTTTTTTGGACATCATTCAGAAACCTAAAAATATTTCAAAAGATTTAAATTATTAATTATAACTGTTTCCTTTCATTTAACAAGCTTTCCCAACAATACGAAACATACGAAAAAACTATATATTTGTGTACTACTGATTTTTTTAAAAAAAGGGACAAATCATATAGGCAATCTGGGAAGTTGTTATATATTTCATAATATTACAAGTTGAAATTAAGTATTAGTATAGTTTATAATTACAAATAGATATGCCACTGCTTGGCGCATTCGCCAACACACAAACAGCCGTTGTTGGAAGTGAAAGTCGAAGCCTTTTTTGCAAAGGTTGCTGAAGTGGTTAGTACGGTGGAGCTTCTGGAAACGATTGCGGAGTCTTCCCTTCCACAACAAGAACGATTCTTCAACATTTAGCTCGCGAGTTGGATGGTAGACGGTTTTATTGATTTCATTGATAATATCAAATAAATCCTTCACTCTAGTGTATTTGTTGTTGTTATTATAGATCCGTGAATTTCCAAAGCGCAAAAACCTAAGAATCAATATAAAGTTATGATGGGGTAATGTTAAGGATTGGAGGAATATAGGTCTTGTATATATGGAATCTGTTGTTCAATAGGACCATATGTCAGGCTTGTGGATGATGCCCATTAGAAATATGTTCAGCTGATTAATCCTAACATTTCTAAAAGAGAAACATCTTACCCCATTTTCAAAAATCTAACCGAATCAGCTAGTTTGTCAGAAGCTGAAAGAGATTTATTGTGAATTGCATCATTATATTTATTATAACTATTAATTTTTTTTATGTTACATGTATAAACATGTTACACACTAATAAAATATCAATATTATAACTCAATCTTGCTAAATCAATGCCACTCAGTGACTAATTTAAATTTATTAATTGGACAAAATAACTCCTTTATTCATCATATTTATTAATATTAAACATAGCGCTGCCTATACTCGTGATAAGCGCGAAGGGGGGTTGTGAATTAAATTCGGAGGAAAAACCGGAGAAATAAATAACTAGTTTTTAAGGTCGGTATTAAAACAAGTAAAAAATATAAACAAACAATTTTAATTTAAAGAATGGAATAATTAGTTTTAAAATAACTTAAATTAGTTAAAATTCATTCATTTGTATATTTCAGAAGTAATTTAAATGTATACGTATTTTGATCATTTTTATAGACATTCTAAAATTAATGTTATTATTTAAAAATCCATTTTGTTTATTTCAGACACTTTTGCATTGATGACCTTGAAAAATAGGTTAAATTTCCTTAGGATTTGTCCTGCCGGTTATTCCCTCAGGATTTTCCTCCGGTTTTAAGTCACAACCGCGAAGTGGTTATGTCGCAATGTATAAATTTCTCTGCAACAGCAACGATGACTGCAAATGAAGAATGAGACTCTCATTTTAGATATTATTGAACCAATGGGTAAACATGATAAGATGTTTAGATTTATAAATAACAAAGAGAAGCTAAGCATATAAATATGAGTTTTTGAATATCACAGAAAGTGTACTTGATTAACTACTTATTTAATGTATCTGGTGAACCTGCCTCATGGCTATTTGAAGTTACACAATTTCACTAAAATCGTCCTATCGTATCTCGGTTGATACTGATTAACTAAAACGAATCATTACGTCCACGAAATCTCATCATGTGTAAAGCAGCCAATGAGTACCGTATACACACATGCTTTCTAAATAGGTATACCTATTATTTTATGCGTACAATATCGATGTCACCTTTAGACTTGAATGTGATGTTCATTATAAATGCCTCTATATATCAGAAAACCTGACCTTTGCGTGCGGTAAACGCCAAGTGAGCTTGCTATAATACGTAAATCCACATTTTTATTATATATATTAAAAATGACTACAAGTCGACTCTTTGGGATTAATATTGAATTCTTTTGTCTGTTTATACTGGCAATATCCCCAGTGAAAGGTGAGAATCAACTTTACTTTAAATATTTTAAATATATTGCTATGTTGAAATTAACCATGCGTGAATATTTTAATATGCATATAGTCAATACTTTAGAATAATTGTTTTAATAATTATTTAATTGTACTACTGTAAGTAGGCCTACATTTAGGCTAACATTGTAATGCATATTTAATAAAATTGAAATAAACCAATTTCAGAAAAGATTTCTGACGGTAGTTCTCCAATATCTCACTATTGAAATTTTGAAAGTTATTTCTATTCGTTTAAATTTTTATATTTTGATTATTTTTTTAATTTTTATTAATATATTTCAAATATTCTTCTGAATAAATCCAAATTGGTTCGGTAGTTTGTGTCACAGATTTGAAAAATAATTTCAGTGTTGTGTAGCTTCTCCGTGAAAGAACAAAGTATTGAACATATGGCCTATATGAAACAGCTAATAATAAATGAATGCACAGCTAGCTGCAATCACCCCATCAGTTCTCAGAAATGTTCATCGAAACTGGATTGAGCGACTGCACCTGTGCATCAGAAGTGAAGGACAGCTCATGGAGAATATTTGATAACATTTTCTATCTTATAATATCACAATGTTATATCATTTTATTATCTATTTATATATTAATATTCTTGTTATAATTTCAAATCTATCAACTAAGTTTATTGTTTCTGTAAGATCCACATGTTATCCGAATTCTGGATCACACTGTAAATATTTCATAATAACAAAATAATTTCTATTGTTTTTTGAACGTGGTTTGCTCGTGTCGTTGGTACCAACACCAACGTTGGTGTTGGTGATTTTACCAACGGCTTTGGCTTGCTGGAGTCATTGGTAATCTACCAACGACTGCTTTGGTAATTCACCAACGGGTGCGTTGGTAAATTTATTACATTGTTGTTTTACCAAAGGAT
>JAUZND010072524.1:0-16892 GCA_034780555.1 Coelogynopora nodosa
TTATCATGGCTGTAGAGGATGTTTTATCATGGCTGTAGAGGATGTTTTATCATGGCTGTAGAGGATGTTTTATCATGACTGTAGAGGATGTTTTATCATGGCTGTAGAGGATGTTTTATCATGGCTGTAGAGGATGTGTTATCATGGTTGTAGACGTACGAAGTTTCCCATTTACTTGTTTGAAAATAGTTTTAAAAAATATTCATAAAAATTAATCCAATCCTTATTATTTATTATCTAATAGTTATTTATTATTATTTGATTAAGTAAATTACAGCATATACAGGTCAATACAGAAATTTATTTTTATTTTTATTAATGAGTTGTTAGATATTAATTAAAAGTTAATATTTTATGTTATTACTTGTAGCTACGCATTATTTATTAGTTACTATATATTAGTTATTAGTTATTATATATGCTTTATATTATTTTTTATATTGATTACTCATTATATTTGGTTTACAATGTACAGTATTCATATTATTACTTACAAGACATTATTTTGAATTCATTGAATTTATTTAAATTATGATTTAATTGATGCCATGATATAGAATTTTAACATTGGTTTCTAATAATTAAACTATAGTAAGATTATTCAGTAATGTAGGGCGATATTTGGAGCGACTAGGTCAGGAGGGATATTTGTTGTCACTAAGCAATAGGGATTTTAAATACTCATTACGCGGACATGTGTCTTCTTTTAGGATTGCTGATCCTCGCTTGTGGAATAATAGCCTTACAGTCATCAAAAACTAATTTTTGAAAATCATGAAGGAAAAGACTCAGAAACTTGACATTTTGGGATTATGTTATACTTGACCCAAATAAGAAAAATTTTGAGAAAAAATCTAAATTTTATTTTGGTTATCGATTTTATGGATCAGTGATGTTATTTTTCAATTCACAAAAATTAGCATAAAGAACTGCCACTATAAAGCTAAAAATTGGCATATGAGCTTATACAATACTAAGATACCTATATACCATTGGTTATCGTTTTCTGGGACTTTGATGACGTCATAGGGCCGATATCATTCGGTTATTGATAAAGGTAATTTTCATCATTTCTTATTATTTATGCGTTCCCGGAGACAGGGTAAACTGAGGAAGTCATAATTTGACAATTTGATTTAGAATATAATTATAAGAGCATATACCAAATTTCAGACCAAAACGATATTGTTAAAGGTCATTTTCATCATTTTCAAAATTTTTGCGTTACCGATCCGGACCCAAAAATCACGTGATCCGGACCACCAACTTCCACTGTTCGGATTTTTTAAAATTTGGTATCCATACGTATCTTGCCAAAGTATAATATTATACCCAATTAAAAAAAATTATAAGTAAAATTGAAGAAATGAGAGTATTTTTCATTTTCTGAAAAATCCCTATCTTTAACATTGGATTTACATATTGTATGCGTTTTTTAACAAAAAATAGCACAACTGTTTTTTTACAAAAATGATAGCAAATATTTTTGGCATATACTTAAGGATGTGCTAATGCACCTTCTGCATAAATTTGGGTTAATTTTTGGGGCGAGCTGGCATTTTTTTAGGACGAAAATCTTTTCTCGATTTCTTTTGGCTATGACGGTTAGTTCAGACCACTAAAAACAATTTTTTTAAAAATGTTTTCATAAATATAATTTTGTGTTGAATTGTTATGCTTCTTTAAAATATTAATGTATTAAACGTATTATAAATCTGTTATAATTTTTTTTTAGAAAAATAGGGAATTTCGAAAAAAATCAAAATGGTAAATTTTTAACGGCCACTGAGGTGACCTTCAAATTGTCGGATCAAAAAAATTTTTTTTTTCATAAGAACCACAAGAAAATTTGGTGCACTGCCTCCAAATTTTAGCTCATTTGGACTAGTCGTTTTCGAAAAGAGTTCGATATGGTCTAGGGGTAACTACCCTTTCCTCCCCTTAGTACACGAAGGGATAATAGCAATGTGATAATTAAAGGCAAGTTCAACATATGTTTACGTAAATACTTAAACAGATTCATATGTTAGGATAGTCAAAATGTTTTAGAATTTTACAATCTTTGACGGGGATTCGACATCATCATCTTCTTCCTCCTCTCTGGATAGTTCCAATTCCGGCTTGATTTGATATATACAATAGATGCAACTGGCTTTGTCTCCTTGTATAGTATTTGATAACTTTTCAAGATCACGCTCTATTTGAAATCCTTGTTGCCGTAATCACCGAAGAACAGATTTGTGGCCCGAATCACGAGTTGGTACGACCTTTGTCAGAATTGAAATTGTGCTGCTATCTTTTTACCGCGCCAGTCGAAAGCTTCAAAGTACAGAGTCAATTTTAACCATGCAGTCTGTCGTTCTTCTGAGTAGGTAGGTCTCACTTTTGCACGACTGCTATTGGGTTGCGTCAGGCGAGATCCCAGTCAGAGGAGACGAAGCCCCCACAGATACGAGGCTTTCCGACACCGGATCATCGGCCAACACGCCAGGGGAGGCCTGCCCATCCCGAACACTCGCAGTCGCAGGCCAAGCTGCACTGGACACTCCTGGAGCCAATGCTCCCCGCATCCATACAAGCTCGGTACGTCGCCAACACACGGAAATGTCCACTCCGAAGCTGCGCAATCATCATCTCAGTGCTACGCGGTAAGCCCGCCAGTCGTGGCGTGACGGTGAACACGAGGCGAGTGCGCGCATGGGACGACCTGGGGTCAATGAGCGCCCTCCTAATAAGGGACCTGGCTGCTCTAAAAGTCACCGGGGCAGGGTCTTGCGACCCATCATCATTCCGCGGGCCGAAAAAAACCTCGCGGGCTACCCTGTCCGCTGCTTCATTGCCATGAATTCCGCAATGGCTAGGGATCCACGGGAAGACCTCCGTGCCATCTACCCGCATCAAAGAAGATATCACTGAACCCATATCTGGGTTACAGCAAGATGTCCCCGCTGATCAAAGCAATCAAGGCGGACTTAAGTAGTATAGGAACACCTATCTCCCAGCCAAGCTTTATAATGTAAAGGATTGGAAGAAAATTGAACAGCATCTCTCGACCAGATCGTTTAACAAGCAGATTTTAAATAAAAAAACCAAATAGCAAGACAAGATGAATCTCCAAAAAAAATTTAATTAAAAAAAGTCATTCTATAAACAAAGTAAACAAAATTTTTAAAATAAAATCGGACCAGCTAGCCACCCCACGGAGGGATCGGCTATGGCAGCATTTTATTGTGGAGCTAGTCCAGTTCTCAAACCCTTCATTTAAAAATTGCTTCATAAGAACATCAAACTAGACTAATAATAAACAAATCATGAATAAAAACACGTTATAATTAGGGACAATATGGAAGGAAGGTTTGTTATGGGTAGTTCACTATCGGTATTTGGACCCCCTTAATATGGCAAGACAGTTTTTTGTTATTAATCTCTTAAAAATGCATCCACTTATGTTTTCAACTGAAATAACCCAACTTCACTGGTGCTATGGAATACATAAGCAGGATTTTGTAAAAACAATAAAATCTGAGATTCCCGGACATCTAGACATTCAGAGCTACCAAGGTATACCGGACAATTTCGACAACATTAGTGAAAGAAATGTTATAGTCTTAGATGATTTAGTGACAGAGGCAATGAAGTCTAATGAAGTGACCCACTTATTTACAAAAATTGTGCATTATTGGAACTATTTTCTGTTTAACATTTCTCAAAATCTTTTTGACAAGGGACGAGACAGCAGGACAGGATCCCTATTGACCAACTATTTAGTATTATTCAAGAACCCAAGAGACATGTCGCCGATTGAGGTTTTAAGTCGTCAAATGAATAATAAATTCTTAACCTCTGCCTTTAAAAATGCAGTCAGCCAGGGTCCCTACTCCTACATTATGTTAGATTTTCATCAAAAAATAACAGAGGAAATAATAATTCGTACCCGAGTTCTACCCCATGAATATCCCCAATATGCCTACAGGTCACCTGAAGCAGCAATGAATGTTATAAACAAACACGAATGAAAACAAATTTGGAAGCGTAACGCGTTTTACGTTTTCTGAATGAAGAGTGAAATCATTTTATATGTGCTTCTATTGACTATTTTTACATGCATTTTGTGTGTTCTCATCCTACTTTTATATATATAATGTAGACGTTGATCCCCCCACCCTGTTTATCAAGTGAAACAGTCTTTGAAGCACTTTTGTAGAACTACCAATTTCAATAGAACCACGGATTCGGTAATAGTTGTAAATGGGAACAAAACGTTTTTGGCAACAGTATGCTCAATTACAGGCCTTCTCTAAAGCCAATCTAAAACTGAGAAGATCTATCATCAAGAACGCAGACCCGGCATTCATTTAAGCTATCGTCGATATTGTAGTTAACGTCCTTCGAGGTAATTTAGTTTATATATATATATTATATATAATTTAGTTTATCAAAATAAGCAAAAAAATTTATAAACAAACGAAAGCATCGAAGAAAAAAGAAACAACATATCAAGAGAAAGAAGAAGAGTAATAAACCTCGGCAAGGCCAAGTGAAGAAACGCAGTGTTTCTAAAAAAAATCGAAAATCTGTGAAAAACCACAACTCCATTTAAGATATTTTTACAAAATGGAGGCCAACCTTTCATTCTTTAACCAATTTTAAAGCAGGAAATTGCCATGAGTAAACGCAAAATATCTATTTTGGAGGCGAGGCCGGTGCAGACTGTATTGAAAAAGGTCTACTACTTGGAAGCTTATCCTTTAAATAATGCTGCAACAAATACTGGCCCAACTGAATTCCATATTACTGGTTCAGCCGATGAATACATAGATCTAAATGACACGGTCCTATTTAGTCGCCGTAAAATCAAACAGAATAACACAAATATTGATGTAACTGACCTACTCTACCCTACTAACAATTTTATGCATACAATGTTCTACAACATTTCATTGACGATTGGAGACAAGTAAATGGACAGTGGGTTCACATGTACCCCTATCGAGCCCATCTAAGCAATCTACTCTTATTTGAAAAAGAGGCAAAAAAGGGATCTCTGCGTGCCTCCGGATATCTCAAGGATGATTTTGGAAAAATAGATGATAAGGCCAACACTACACTCACCAAAAAATTTGCGTTTCTAAATACCATCAGCCACACTGCTGAATTCTATGGTCCTCTCTGGTTGGACATTTTCACACAGAGAATATATTTTCTCAATAAAAGTTATATTCGATTGAGACTAGACCGTAGTAAATCGGAGTTCTATCTTCTCCGCTATAGAACCACCGCAAACAATGTGAACAAAAAACAGGGGCTGGTAGTCATTGAAGAAACCATCCTATACATCCGACAGATTAATATAGACTATGCAATTCTGACGAAAAACGACTCCTCTCATACCCACGTGAATGCTCTCTACCCAATTCAGAGGACTCTTGGATCTTACACATTCCAAGAAAAACATGTTTCGCGACAATTGCCTAATTTTATTGTTGTTGGAATGCTAACTAACAAAGCATACACGCACACTTTGCCTGCAATCCCTTTAATTCTAAACATTTTGATGTTAATCATTTGGCGCTCTACCGAAGAGGAGAATCAGTACCTAGACGATGCTTTACAACCAATTTGAAAATGGACTTTTCACTCGCGAATATATCAACCTATTCTCCAACATTTTACTATTTAAAGTCAATGAGAAAATCGGTATTAGCCAGGAAGAGTTTGCTAACGGCAACATCCTTTTCGGTTTTAATCTCACACCAGATCTCCATATGACTGAACACAGCCAGCCTTACCGGAAGGGCAATCTCCGTTTGGAAATCAAGTTTGCAAAGGACCTCCACGAAGCTATAAATGTGATTGTTATAGCTAATTTGATGAAAAGTTGGAGGTGACCCATAACCGAAATGTGATCACTGATTTCAATGCTTAATTATGTTGTGTCATGTACAATGATAACTACGAGGGAGTTTCTAAACTTGGTTGCTCACGATCGCCTGCTTAGCAGCTCATTTGCTGAAGTATTTTATATTAATAAACTACCCTATATTAACTATTATTATCATACAACAAACAATAAATACAAAACTTTGTCTCTAATCGTTAAATACAGACACCGACTAACTTGAGGGTCAGCATTGGATTGCAATTTTTATTGATCAAAATGTGTTCATCACAATTTTCTTAACAAAAATATACTATTTTTAAAAGCGACCATTTTTTAACCTACTGACTTTATTATAGGTATTTAAACATAGCGTCTATTTATTGTGAAGAATTGTAATTTTATTGTGTTTTCCAAAATTTTAGAATGATTTGATTGTCCAATAGCATAGTTGTTGAATTCTTTTAGTCGAAACTATTTTCCTTTCTATGAAATGTTACAAAAAATCATTAAATAATGTAAAAGTGTCTGAATCATGCGCCTACAAGGTCAATAGCATCAAAAATATGTTCACAACTTTTTATACAACAAATTTATAGTAAATTAGAAATACTTGGATTCAACCATGCAACATTGTATTTGCAACGTCCCCTTATGATTTGTGGATTAAATTTAAAAAATTGAAAATTAATCTTTTGATTTTCAATTCTGGAAAAGTACGGTTGATGGGTCGAGGACCACTGGCATTTCAATATAATTCCTATAAAATTGCTTGTTCCCTTTTAGAAAAGACAACTCGGACATTGCTTGGATTATCGGATTTTAGATTTCGACATACAACCTCGACGTGTGTAGTCAACCTACAAAGAAAAACTAGAAATCTCAACACACTTTATCTTCGGCTGATTCAAATTATCAAACACATCGACTATGAAGCAGAATTACTCCCTCCAATTCAAGTATTAATTTGGCAACCAACGATGGTCCACATTTTTAATAGTGGAGGAGTTGTAATACTTGGGCAAAGGACCGAATCTATCCTACAAGAAATTTTAAACTGGTTTTCTAGTAATGATATTTAAAACTATCCTATTTTGTCGACTTTGTCAACATTTAACTATATATTTTTACTGTTTTGTTTTGTGTTAATTGCATAAAAAAGAGAGAACTACTTGTCTGAAATATATTTGTGAATATAATTTTCAAATACAACTTGCATAAATATGTTTTCATTGTTACAAAAAATATGTTTATAGGATGTAGATATACAATTTTTGCAAAACAAAATTAATTAATTAACAAGGAACAAACGCTAAAAGAGGAAGCAATATAAACCATAGGCAGAGGTTAGAAATTGTTAAGGTACACACTTAATCATGCAAATATGTCAAAATTTAAAAGAGTAAATATAGCAATAACATACAGTATGATTAAAACATTCGGAAGCTAAACGTACGACCTATAAAGAACCACAAATGGATTGTCAATACTGGATTTCATCACGAAAGAGGAAAGTGTCCAGCCTTTGGCAAAACATACAATACGTGCAAAAAAATAAACATTTTGCGAAACAGTGTAGAAGCTTATTGCGATTTTGATTTATAATTATTATTAATCATAATTATTTTAATTATGAGTTGAGAATTGCCAAAATTTTTAACCAGCTTGTCAAGAACGGATGTTAAAAATTGAAAACTGTCTTTGAATACAATTTCAATATTCAATTTGCACTCCTCGATTTTGTTGGTGTTAATATATTTTTTTTGTGCCAACATCAAACTTTTCACTGAGTGGTAAATACTTTTCTATTGTACAGGGTATAACAGATATTTGCCAGTCTTTCAATTTACCCAGTGCCGCCTGGCACAAGATATGACCCTCGTAATTTTTAAAATTATGAAAAAAAACTGGGAGGTTGCGACGTCATAGTTTTATTTTGTTATTGCACTCGATACAGAAGTGCATATCCTGTACCCTTATCCATACCCTTACCCTTACCCATATCCATATCCATACCCTGTATATCCCTGACAAATGGTCGTGCCCTTTAACTTTTGGTAACATTGAACAAAACGATTTGTAACATACATAACAGACTTTTGTGGCATTTTGCACCCTACGTTCCTCAAAATATTTTTTTACCGGGTGGTTAGAGTACTGAATGTTCCATTAATAGATTTGTCGTGCAATAGTTGCCAGCTTGTTCATTCTCTTTTCAATACAGGATTTTCCAGAAAATTCACAGTAAGTGTCTGGTAAGGGGTTGACATAATTTCAGGATTTGATATAAGTTTCATTTCAAAAGCCGCCGGTATGTGTTTCACAAGACCATCTTCCCCCTTTTCAATAAAACATTCAATATCGGCGCACACCACATAGGAAGACGTTGAGTACAGGTCCACTGAGTTAATTTCAATTCACTATCTTTTCCAGGAATAAGAACTTGTGGCTTGTCATGATAGCACAATATTCTATGCTTCTCTAAGACAGTTATAGTACTGCACGGTCGAAGACAGCGCTCACAAAAATTGTTAGCCTAACTTGTTGATGATAATTGACGATTTAAATTGAACACTGCAAGATAGTGACTGCAACATAGTCAGAGGATTTTTTAAGAGCATTTATATTCACAACCTTACCAAGTTGTTGACCACTTCGAAATACGAACTGGATTTTTTTATTTTGTCCGTCCCATTCTAAAAGGTTAATAAGCAGGATCTGTTTGGCATCTATTGGGAATGTTACCCCTTTCCAGTTGTGTTCATTAATCCACTGGAGGTATTGATTCGCTCTATTTCTATGTTGTTTTATCACATCACAGTGGAGAGCAGCTAGAAAGGCATATATGAAACATTGCCCTCTGGGACAGTTTACATTAACTATTGCGTTTTTGTTGTCAAGCGCCTTGGAATTTTGATGAAAGAGTTTCTTCCAATGTAGTACGACGCAGAGGGATATATCGTTATTCTAAAATCGAAAAAATTAGTTCCTTCTAAGCCCCAGTTCGATCCTTTTTGAATAAAAAGTTCAATTTTGGCTAACAATTGAGAAATTATGTCATCAAGATCATCTGCAGTCTTTAGGTTTGTAGTCAAAAGAGAACAAACTTGTACATGGGGTAGCATGAAGGCAAGATTATTGGATATTATAACTGACAAAATAATTGTGTTTTAATATAGAGCATGGTAAAATTACTTCAAGAAATGCAACTATCTAGAAATTGTCATTGTCGAAAAGACTAATCAGCCTGGGATTTATAGACTTCAAATCTCATCTTCGTCTTCTACCCAATCTTGCCAAGGGCGTATTGCGTGTGGGCCTGTGGGTGAATTTCCCACACAGTGTCTTTTTCGCAAAGAGCGCCGGTCTAAGTGAGGTCCATAGGCAGTTCTTCTCGGTTCATTTCAGGATTTTCCGTCGACTGAGATAAAAGACGAAGAAAAGGGGTGTCTGCGGGGTAAAAGCTTTCAGTAAATCGTGGAAGTCATTTTAAAAAATATCCGTATCCGAGCAATTTTTTAGCCATTTTCATGAAGGTTATGAAGTTTCTCAAGATAACTGAGAGGGATGTAAACTTCTACGTCTCTATCTTTTCTCTCAATATCTTTTTTCTCAAGCTTGCACACAGAAGGAATGGTGCTGAGATAAATGTGCCTAACCTCTTCATTTGGATGTCGTATTTTACAAATATGTGAAAATAGACGATTTAGAGTTAAGCGTTCTAAGGGATTCAAAACTCATCATTGAATTACATTTGGGTGAAAACATTTTCACTGCTACCCAAACCTCGCTCATAAAAAGTAGTTTTTTCTAAAGGCAAAACAGCTTGTTTAAGTCTGTCAGTGCAGACAAAAATTTGAAAAGTTTGTCCCCAGCGCTGAGAATCAGAATAAAAAGTTTGCAGTGGTCTTTCATTTTCACACTCCGTCCAACAGTATATATCTTCCGGTACGTAATTATGAAGCAAACCAAACTTTTCTTCCAAAAAGTTTAACAAATTCGTTTTTATACATCAAATGTTGCCTTCAACAAAGCATCGAAAAATGTATGTTATAGAAATATATAATTATAAAGTATGGTACAACTTTTACGCTTTTATGGTTTTGGTGAACCAATATAAGAAGGCTAAATATTGAATTATTTTTTTCAGCCAATCAGAGAACACTTTAAGGTATATAAGAGTCTGTTCAATTTCATAATTAATTTTTTTTAATTTGTTCTAGGCTTTCATAATGTCTAAAGAAAGAGGTGTTTTCTATCGATTAAATGTAAAGCAATCATTCCAACGTTTGGCTCTGCTATGGACATCGCGTTAGATCTATTTACGTCAAACAATTTTTCCCTTGAACCGAGAGAGAGAAAAGTTATAAAAAATGATTTCCAGATTTCTTTGCCAAATAAATGTTATGGACGGATCGCTCCAAAAAGCTGACATGCACAAGAATTTGGTTTAGACGTTCTTGCTGGAATTATTGACGCAGACTATCAAGGTGAAATATAAAATATTCTCCTTAATACGGAAAAAACATATTCGTAGCGACGGAGGGAGATACAATTGCTCAACTTATGCTAGCGTTGTGGAAATACCACGCGTTGTGGAAATAGAACCTGGCGCTTATCAGGGTCCTCACGCTACAGATCTCGGTTGTAGGGGTTTGGGCGGTGGAGGAGAATCGCGGCGCCGAAACAAACCCTGTACAAAACTGTGCTTTTAGTTAAATTTAATTCCTAGAGGACATGGAAACGGGGCGCCGAAACAAATCCTGTACAAAACTGTCTTTTTAGTTAAATTTAATTCCTAGAGGACATGGAAACGGGGGTTCAAACTCGGCGGAGATTCGAGTAGACAAACGGACTGGCGAGCTGGAGATCTATTCCACAGGCGGCTCGAATTCTCCGGAGGCAATTGTAGCGAGCCACGAAAAAAACACCTATAACTTCATGTCTATTTAACTGATCTTGACTAAAATATTTATCTAACTGAAGTTTATGTATTGTTCTACATTAAACAAACTATAATTTGGACTATTTAATTATGTTTGCTTGTATTTCTGCAGATACATATAATTGAAAAAGAATATGCAGCCGATGTTTTGTGCTTTGAAAAATAGTTATTATTTTTGTAAAAGATTTTATGAAAATAATTTTAAATAGGAGCGTGACATAGTAAGTTACACAAATATCTTGAATTTTGTTCATTTTAAACATGAAGGCGACATTTTAGTTTCTGAGTTTTAATTAGTTAAATGAAATTTTAATAAATTTAAATAAGTTTTCAGAGAATTTTGCCACACTATTTAGATTAAAAAATGGTGTTTTAAAAATGTATATACAAGTTCTAAATTAATTTTTACACTATTTTTATTAACTAAATGATTTTAAAAATAGTATTCGAATAAAATATTTATATGTTATTATGATGTTTAAATAGTGCTATCCATGTCAGTCTGAAACTATGTCCTTTACAAATGTAGTAATTTGTTTTACCTTTTTTAATATTATGATTTAGAATATCACTAAATATTTTACTTACCAAAATATAATTTCAAATAACGAAAAAAAACAAAAATTATGTAGTACATAAATGCCAATTTCATAAATATATCAACATATACTAGATAATTTATAAATGAAATATAAATACGACATTATATAGTCCGCGTGCAAAAATATAATATGAAAATGTAACATTTTAAATATTACGAAGTACAGAATTTAGAACTTTCATAAATATAAATATATAATGGTTAAGATATGATGTAAATATATTGACAACATTAAATAGTCATCTTGTTTAACTTTATTATGAAAATATAACATTGTCAAATAAATTTAGCGTTTGTTATTTTTTGTTATACTGTATGAGTTAGGTAAAATATTAATCATTTTCAACTTTAAAATTTCTCTCAATAAGTTTAATATATATTTGTCCACTGAATGGCTTGTTCGAAATATCATATTGTTGAGAATTTAGGCTGTAATAAAAACGAGATATGCACTCGATCAAGCCTTGTGGTCCGCGTGTTTTTTCTGTTATTGCGTTTGCAGGCGATCTCCTTCAAAAGTAATTCACAGTGCTTTATGGTTTGATTTCCTTCCTTCACTTTACCGCTTTCTTTGATTGGTTTGTGAATATCAGTCTCTTCTTGAGGTGATTTCTTCTTTTTCTTTACATATGTAGACTGTTGAGTTTTGTTAATATGGTCATGTTTGGTGATAAGATTATTGCCTTTGAATTTATATTCTCCATCCAATGTCATATTAAATGACTTGGAATTGGTGGTAAAAGAGTCGGCCCTATCAGCCTCTTACTCCTCTAGTTCTATGATGGCCGTTGCTTTTCTTTTTAGACAGAATTTATTTGATTTCTTCTCAGTGGTTGCATGATGCGTTTAACGTCAAGTAGATTTTCTGCGATTAGATCATCTACAGCGCGGTTTGTTTCTCCGTAGGATGAGATACTCGAAGCTTTGGGGGAAAAGCTAGAAGCCCCGACCTCCTCTGGCTCAGAATTTTCGGCAATAATTGGCATTAATTCGCTGATTTATTTTATGAAATAATACACAAAAATATTATTTTTATGTTTTAGAAGTGAAAATGCAGTTTTTTTTATTGAATTGTATCATATCTTGCCAATATTTCTGGATTGGTATGGCCGTTTTTAAAACAATTTTCTTTGAATTGGTTGAGAAAAATAATTTTTTCATATAATGTCAAAAAAGAATCGTCTTTAAATCGGTCATACAGTTTTTATGGGAATCATGTATCTCGAATGCTTTATCACGATCGGTACATAAAAATACACTTTTGCATTTGTAGAAATTGAAAGTCTGCATATTCTTTTGGAGTCCAATTTCCGTCATCTGAAAAAGTTAGGAAATTTAAAAAATATGCATGACCAAAGTGAAACTATTTAGTAACGTATACGAAACATTCATGTTTCATTTTTTCTGTATTAAGGAACTTTTTAATTAAAGGAGATTCATCCATAAATATGTATCGCTATAAAAATACTTTTGTAAAACTTTATATAAAATTTTTCAACAAAATAAAAATATTTAAATTATATTAGGTAAAGTAGGTAACTTTTTACCACAAAAATACTAACAGAGTTTCTGAAAGACTTCTTTATAAGTAAAGAATATTCAAAGAAATATTCTTTTGTGTAACGTCAGTTTTCTTTTAAGAAAGACAATTTAACTTTCTAACTAAATAAAAACTTTAACACAATCTGATAAAGAAGAAAAAGAAGTGAATATATAGCCTATACTATTTTTAATCTCACCTTATGATGGCGAGTCGTCGAGATGATTAAAATAGGCGACAAAAACTAAGTTTAAATATTTTAATGAAAATGATTTAATCGTGTTGTGATCCCCATCATTTCGTGACTATATATATTATTTTTGAAAGGAAAATTGTTGAGTAATCTGTTCAAGTGTGTAGGAGTGCGACCGATTATTCGTGGTATATGTTTAATTGGAAAACAAAACTGTGCTACATTATTATCGCAAATATGTGGGGGTAGTTTCCTCGAAATAAGTGATAAATAAAAATATGTGCAAAGTTAATCTATTCAACTTTGAAGGAACAAAAAATACTGTCAAGTCTACTTTTAGATCTAGGGCTCTATGTGTGTAAGTGGAGATAGATAGTGGCGATTCCTATTTGATGTGAATAATATTAATAAAAACCTGTGTTAAATTAATCTATTCATCTTTGGACGAAAAAATGCGTTGAGATCTACTTTTAGACCTGTGTGGGTGAGCGGAGACAGGTGTTGTTCACCTATTCTTTTGACTAATTCGGTGAGTGGCTATTAAATCTGACTACACAAATTTTAGTAATATAGTTAATGTATTGATTTAAAAACTTAAAACATTTTATGCACAATATTTCTTATATTTACAAATATAATTTATTACGTGAAAGTACTATGGTCAGATTAAAATATTACATCTATTTTTATTTATATACACTACAGGACGGTATGCTTTTTTATTTACTACGTATATTTATATTGTTAACATTTTTAACCTACCACTCATAAAATATCATATTTTTCGCGTTTAAAACTAGTTCAAAATAAGTGTCATTCTAACTTCTTAAATTTTTTTGGAGATTCCTCTTGTCTTGCTATTGGTTTTTTCTATTAAAATTTTACTTTTAAACGATCTGGTCCAAATATGCTATTCGTTTCTCTTCCAATCCTTGACATTATAAAGCCTGGTTGGGAGATACCTGTATATACTACTAAACTTAATTTTTTCAATTTGCTTCTATTGAAGTTTTTACTATCTTTTGAAAGATCAATAAAATCATTTGCAGATTTATGTTTTGCTTCTTCAACAAAAACATTTTCATATTCTTTTAAAAATATTAAATATTCTGAAGCTGATTTTTTAAATTTTCTTATGAAACTTATAAATGCAATTGGTTTTTGGCTCATGACTTGAGTTATTACTAGTAGTCATTTTTATATTTTTTATTTGTTCTAGTTTTTTTTATTATTTCTCTAGAGAATTAATTTTTTTAATTTTTTTATTTAAAACTATTAAAAAACTATGGAAAATTCTAAATGTGAAAACCGTAAAATAAACGATAGAAATTCATATAGTTTCTATTGTACAAAATGTAATAATGAACTTTTCTTAAAAATAGAAAATTCTAAAAGAAAAAAATATTTGCCATTCTTGTTTGAAAGAAGAATCTTTATCTTATAATAATTGGTGCAGAAATTGTAATAATATAAAATCTAGAGAAAGTTAGAAAAAAGTAAGAAAAAAATTATCATATTTATTTTTATTGCAAAACTTGTAATTCTAACGTGAAAAACCTAAGTATTCATGAAAAAAAAACATCAAGAGCTTTCAAAATATTTAAATAATTAAATAATTATAAAAAAATGATTAGGTTTGATATAATTTTTATTTATTAATCTTGAATTTGTACTTTTTAATTTTGGTTTTTGAATTTTTCGTAAAATTACCTTTATTAATTTTTAATTTTTCAATCATAAATTTTGGTTCACATGATTCCTAATGTAAATTTGAATGATTTTATAATGTTTAAAGATATTTTTTACTTTTTTCAAATACTGCTTTGGCGGAGTAATAGTACTAAAGTCAAGAATGAGGAAAAGGCGAACTAACTCATTCTTGACTTTAGTCCTATTACTTCCAAGGCTCTATTTTTGCACCTTGGTTATGGTTGACATATATCTCGAATCTGACTCCCTCTGCCAGATACGACATCTACACAGACGATGTCACTGTGTCCGCCTGCTCAGGAAACATTCCACCTATCTCCACATGGAACTCTGTCTCAACATGACTTTCAGCACGTCCAAGACTGTTGAAGCTATAATCAGTGCCAGAAAAAATCCTTCCACCGATTCTATCCTTATTGATAACACCCCGAACCGGATAACACCCCAGTCGTAATCATGGATTGTCATCTCACTTTCAAGGAGCATGTTGCTGATTGCAGAAACATCACAACATGGCGAATCTTTTGGCTACGCATCCTCAGCCGGTTTGGTGGCAGCCCCGAGGGCCTGATAGATTTATATCGCTCTAGTATAAACAGTTTATTTGAGTATGATTTCTCAGATTGATATCCACGCACTTCAAAGGAGACCAGATTCTTCACCGCCAGAGTGGAAAAATGTGCACGGCGCTCTATTTAGCCACAGCTTGACTACGAGAATAATTTAGGATTTCAGCACAATTCTAATAAATAAATAAATGATTTGGTAAGAATAGGTGATCTTGTAACTTGGCCATACTATACCATAGTAAATTTTAATTTACATAGTAAGGGTGGGCAAGTTCCAATATAGCACCTTTTTCTACATTAAATTCAAATTTACTGTTTTAATGTGGCATAATAACAATAATTTCGGAATAGGAAGGGTCCTCAAAAAAATCGGATTTTGATTATCATGGTGATAACAAGGCGAATGGGAATGGCCAAGTGGTTAAGACGCTGGTTTTCAGATGCCGAGGGTGTTGTCGTGCAACAGGTTTGAGCCCACTTCTGTATTTTCCCGTTTATTGCTAACAGCTGTGTTAGTCGAGTTTTTGCTACCTTTATGGGTTCGTGTTGCATGATTATTCACGAATGCTATACTCTCATTTGGAAATTAAACTATTTAAAAAAAAATAAAAAACATGTCGATAGTCAAAACAAAATGACCTTGACAAGTGTACCAGTCCGTCTATTTCCTTTATCGTTAAACATATTCTATTGGAATAAATTGGGGCAGATGCAGTATCCTCATGTACTCTGAAGGAGGGTTAAAAGCTTGTAAACTAAAAATGTGTCATCCCTTGACATTTTTGACAGTTCTACCAAAAAATAAACTATTCAGACTAATTTATATAACAATGGAATATATGCTACACTCAAATAATAACACTATGATATCTCAACACTCCCTTTTGGAAAAAGCAATAAAACTAAGTTGGTACATTTTTCGAAATCGAGTTAGACAGAAAATCGGACAATAGACATGGCTATGTCATTAACAATGTTAATATCACTAAAACCAGAGCGATGAAGATGAAACTAATGATGAGCAATGAGAGTAACATTTTTGCTATACCCTAAATACTTATTGGTCTTGTATAATTTTTAAATAATAACAATTAATATTATTTTTACTTCAATGATTTAAATTAAAGGGATTTATTTTAGAATTTTTTAGGAGTTTGTGAATTTATACTTTAGAAGTTTAGGCATTTCACATAATAAAATTTAGGAGTTGTATTGAACTTTAGGAGTTGTATTAAACTTTAGGAGTTGTATTAAACTTTAGGAATTGTATTGAACTTCAGGAGTTCTATTGAACTTTAGGAGTTCTATTGAACTTTGGGAGTTCTATTGAACTTTAGGAGTTATATTAAAAGGTGTTTAGAGATTATAGAATATTAAACTTTAGTAGTATATAGATTTTAGGAGTTTATGGTATTTAAACTTTGGGAGTTTAGCAATTTTATGATATTTAATTTTA
>JAUZND010072535.1:0-16890 GCA_034780555.1 Coelogynopora nodosa
ATCGGGCAAATATAATTATATTTGCCCACTTTTTAGGACAAATATAGAACTTTTATGCTTTAACTTTGAACACTTTAAAATTTCAAGATATAGACATTTGCCTGCATAGACATAAAATATAATACAACTATTATATATCTCTATGCTTTAATCACGATCATTATATTCAATAAATTAATGACATTTTTAAAAAGAAACTTGATCAATATAGTGTTTCTTTGACATAATATATTGATTATCTAAATGTGTTTCAAGGCGATAAACTGGATATGAAATTAAGTTCGTCTGTTAAAATCAAACTTCTAATTATTTAGATATTAATACAACACAAGCTTCAAACAACTTTTTCTGATACAATGTGCATAAAAACAAGAAATAACCTTGGCGAGAGAGTTTCATTGCGTTTATAGTTTTTATAAAGTTTTCCTAAGCTATAACGTTGATTATTAATTGAAACTAGCTACTTTTAGAATTACCGTGTATCTTGAAATATCTAGCATAAAAGAGCGAGAATTTATTTAGCAATAGTCATAGAATAAAAATCCGAGGTCATTTGGGTGGTGTCGTTTTCATAACTGTTGTATATAACAGGATTATGCTATATTTTACTTCTGACTACGTGGAAGGCAATAGACACTCTCTACCATCCTTATTCAACACAATAAAGCAATCACATCAGCGATGTTACTGCTCACACTCATACTAAGGCCGATATATATATATATCACACGCATGATAGATTAGACACGGAACAAAAAATGCTGTCAAGCCTTGGATCAAACAGACAAATGCATACGAGCGATTAAAAGTACAAGATTCAGTGGCACTGCGAGATCATCACTCAAGTGGCTGAGATCTGTATTTGAACTAAGTTAATTAATTATGGTACGTATATAGGTGGCCTGCTGCGGATAAATTATTAGGCTATTAACCCTTCGTACGTGGAGGGGGGGTATGCCAATTTTTTTTCAAAGACATTACAAATATTTCGTAAAACATGTATATTAATGGTTCCTCTTTCGGTTCTCAGTATTTCCATTTTATTATTAATCATATTTAGACTATTAACACTTGTACACTCCATGTCTTTACAAATGTAACGGTTAATACAAATTTAAGAAAAAGTGCATTTGAAAGTGTCATGAATATCACTGATAATTACTGATTTTTAACTTGAGTTACGGTATATTCTAAAAAAATCAGAGTGATCTATCTATATTACAGAAGAAAAAAATTTGGTGTATGTATAAAAATATTTAATCTCCAAGTAAAATACAAAACACATTTTTATCGTTATCATTCTACACTATATTTTATAGCAACAATTCTTTACTATTTTGATTTGCCGTCCGAACAGTATCAAAACCTCTTTGTTGTACATGAAAATTCATTTACATTAAGTTCACGCGGAACTTTTGTTTTTAGCTAAAAAAACTATAAACACATTTTGCCGTGTATTTTTAAGTGGAATTGTTATTACGATCAGTAATTGTTATTCCTTTTTTATTAATTTTAGTTTTAATTATATTTTTAATAATTATCGCGCTATGTGTAACTCATAAAAAATTCGGAAAACAGGCAGCAAAACGCACGGCAAACTAATTCATAATGCATATAATGTTAAAGATACTAAATAATATATTTTTAAATTATTATATAATTAAAGTTCTACTGGAATAAATTTATTATCAAAATATATATCCACCGAAAACTGTAAATAAATCAATCAACTAATCAGAAGGCGGTATTTAGTATAACACAACTTTACGCTGGTGTAGCACACAAATATGTGTGTATTGGTACAACACAAATTGACACTTTAGTATAGCACACGGTTAATTAGTATAACACACAGTCAACGGGTATAACACACGGTCAATTGGTATAACACACAGTCAACGGGTATAACACACGGTCAATTGGTATAACACACGGTCAATTGGTATAACACGAAACTTTTGATATAGCTCACATTTTCGTTTATTAACATACGTATATTATATTGTATACCACTGGTGTAACTCACATATTATTTATACAACGTGCACCTACATTTTAATGACAATAGTTTTGATACTGATTGGACAGCATAATATAAGAGTTAATTTTTTGGGAGTCACGACTAATTTAAATTTTTTGGAAAATCCAAATTTTGGGAGCTGAAATGTTTCAATACTGGAATAAGAATTTTGTAATGGAACGATCTAGTATATCCAATACTTTACAAATAGAGATAAACAATAATGAAGATGAGAAAGAATATGATGATTATGACAAAGATAACGACGGCCAGAGGATTTTGTACAAATGGAAGAAGAAATAGAAGAAGACGAGCAGGCCGAGGAAGTACAACGATGAAAATTAGTCGGCCGTGATGGTCACACTCTTTGGAATTTAAATCCCCCATTTCAACGATTTGATAAACCCCCGCACATTACATTATAAGAGAAGTGTGCTATATTCTACATTTCATAACAAACTACATTGTACATAATATACTTCAATGTTCTAATAGGTAACATTTTCAGCGCCCAGTTTATGTTAGAATTATACGGACTTTTCCATCGTCATCCTAACATAATTTTTTTCTTTGGAGTGATATTGATATAATTGTAGATGCCAAGACACTTTCCTTTTTAATAAAAGACTAAATTAGTGTACTGATTTTGTTTTGAATAAATAAGAAAGATAAAAAAATAACCGCTCTCTGTATAGTTCGACAGAACTTTAAAAATATTATATGACCTAGGCGTTTTAAACTTTACCTAATAATATTTTATCTGATTATAATGGATTCGATAATAAACATCATTCTATAGTCAGTTACAGTGGGTAGGTGCCGGAGGGGGACACTAATCGAAGAGGGTTACTACCCTAAAAAGAGAAACCCAATGAAAGATTTAGGCGAATTTATGATCCATAATGATCCGGATATTTAAAAAATAATAATAAATGGAGGGTGGGTGGGGGGGCAGGACTGGTCAAAGGTCAAGGTCAAAATGTGTGTTCGAATCCGCCCTTTCTATACTACTTATATTCCATATTATATGTTAATACCATCTAGGAGGCACCGATACCGCTTCGTTTGATGTGGTCTGTTACCCACTCTAAAAGTTTTGGGCCGATATCGGTGCGACATTGGCTGCCGAGTCGGCACCACAGAGTACATGTTTTCTACTACACAAGGAGCAGGCTGCATACATCGGGAGAAGTTATGTCTATATCTGAAACAAAAGATTTTCTAGCCGATATTGTGAACTAGTTTTGCAGCCGAGATAATAAAAATATTTTATACAATAAAAATGTAATTTTTATATTACATTATTGATTAACTTGAAAAGTTCATTTGACAATTCTCACATAATAAACACAAATATGGTACCTAATTAATTTAACTGCGCATGTTTTCTTCAGGTGTGAAATACATTTTAGCGCGTAAACGTGATCAAATAATCCTTTGTAAAACGCTAAAAGAAATTTCAATAATTATGGAATATATATTAAACAACATGTTAGTTTTTCATAGATACATATTATTTACAGATATTTTTTCATAAAGCTCCTAGATCCTTTCAATTGAAAACTACCGCCAACTTCTGCCAAGTTCTTAGTTATTTTTAAATTTTATCGCCAGACATTTTTTACAGTAATGGTTCAACTCAAAAAACGAAAGCCAGTGTGTGGACAATATAATGGAAGCAGTTGTGTCTAGACTTCAATAAGTTATCGTAATATGTTACAGCGATAAATAATATCTATAGTTGTGCCTAGCTTGAGACACGTTTCTGCACACTTTGAGTATCTCCTTTTGTTTCTGTTGTATTTATAGTTTCGTAAGTGCTTTCAGATTTCATAATTCACTTATTAATTGTAATCACAATTATTTGTTTTTGTGTTAAAAAATAATGACAGAGCGGGGCTTTGAACCTCCATGTGTCTGTTCACTGGACATTTTCTAAATTCCACGTCGATTTTTTATGCAACAGTAAAACTTTAGAATAGTGGGGGGGAAAATTAAAAATGTGATTGTATTTGTAAGCCAAAGTAGTATGTGTTCAATCAATTATAATAGTAATTTATTATGACAATAGTAAATGATCAAATTCTTTTCAATAAATTCTTTTTTGACATCGTACCCCACCTTAGGTTTAAATTCAAAATATAGTATCGAAATGAACAGCAAGAATAGTCAAGCATTGACAAATAGATATAAATTATAATTAATATAAACAAAATATGTAATTAACAATTTCAATAATAAAAATATACGAGACAAGGCGAAGCATGCCTTTTTCTGAATAAATAGTAGTCCATAAAGATTAGCATAACATATAGGTGGAAGTTCAAACCTGATAAATATTTAAAAAAACTGTTATAGGTGACAAAAAAGATATATTATGTCTTTTAAAAGTGAATACTCTTTTTATAATTTACTATAAAATACAATAAATCATGTATAAAAAAATTCACAATGAAAAAATGCAAATGACAAAAAACAGACAATAGTATGGAAAGCAATGAAGATATGGTCGAATGTAAAACATAAGTAAATCTAATGTAGGAAGGTTATAAATTAAAATGTTAGTAAATAACACATATTATAAATGAGATATTCTAACGTTTAACTCACAAAAGTTTACACTCAAATACATTAAATAACTATTTTAGGGAAAGGTTAAAAATTGTTCGTGTTATAGTTTTACGTCAAAGATATTCAACTAAGTCACGGAGAGAGGAATATAACTAATAGAAATATTGAATTATCTGGGTGACATTTGAAAACACGTATTACATTTTCATATTATTCACTTTTAAGTAACTAACCACCTGCCTTTAATCACAATGTTCTATTGTTTCTATACATCATCTTATATATTTCTGAAATATGAATGTGATATAAATCATTTTATAATTAATAAGAAACATCGGTACGAATGCGGCAGATTCGGTTTTAGCTAAATTAATGTCTAAATATTGAGGAATTAATTTAACTGAAAACGAAACTGCGAATGTGTATCTCTATTTTAAGTGAACGAACTAAAACGATTAGATATATATCACATTATAATTGTGAATCAAAAGTATATATTAAAAATAGTTAAGGCAGTATCAGTAAAATCAATTAAAAAAGACGCACATAATTATACACAACTTTGGGTGTGTTCGCGTGTGTAGACATGCTCCATGTTCATAAATAAAAAATAAAAGGCTATACGAATAAACTTACACTCACTTAAATATGTCTTTTTCATTATTAATGACGTCTAAAATATTATGGCAAATCAAGAGGTCATCTAATATACGATATATAATATAACAACCACCATACGGTCTTCAAAAGAGTATTTCTATCTTTAAATGTTGTTAGAGCTTTAACTTGTGTTAGGATAGAGAAGTGAATTGTTAAATGGAAAGTTTGGATCCACTTGATGAATAGTCAATTTTAAAAATATATTAACAAACCAAAAAATCTGAAAATGTAATTGAAATATTTAAAAAATAGAAAATCAAAAATGAAATATTGAAAATGTGTTACAAAATGAATCGACTTGCGCCTGTAGTTTTTTAGACTTTCGGATTTTAGACTTCTGGAACATTGGATTCTACGTCCACCACTTCAACCTCTGTAACTATGGGTTGTTCATCCACCACTGGAACTATGGGTTGTTCGTCCATCACTTCAACCACTGTAACTATGGGTTGTTCATCCACCACTGGAACTATGGGTTGTTCGTCCACCACTTCAACCACTGGAACTATGGGCTGTACGTCCACCACGTCCACCACTTCAACCACTCGAACTATGGGTTGTACGTCCACCACGTCCACTACTTCAACCTCTGGAACTATGGGTTGTACGTCCACCACTTCAACCACTCGAACTATGGGTTGTACGTCCACTACTTCAACAGGGTACGGAGCTTGTATAGGGGAATCATTAGACCATTTATTGAATTGGTCCTGTAAAGAATGAAAAAGTAAACATATTATTTATGGTAAATGCTTTTATTACGTATAATTTGTATTTTCAAGTTACAAAATAAAAACGTAACACAAAAGAATTATTGAAAGGTAACAAATTGGCACTTTATATAAATATGGGTTATTACAGGCGCATAAAAAATGCATTATAGGTTGCTGTGTTAACAATTAACTACCAATCAAGTTTAGCTACATAAACTTTTATTTAATATTTTACGCAGATGTTGTCAAGATACCGTATATTTATAATAACATTATATATCGTTTAGAGTTCAGAATATTTGTAATGATGGTAAACCAACTCTTCAGTAAGGTTTACGAGTAATAATATCCATAACAAATATTATTTCGGATTCATCGTTTTGGAATTAATTCATCGTCTTGTCATTTAATAGTTAGATTTATTTCCTACTACAAATCATGATGAAATATTTTTTCGCTACAAATAATAGTAATCAGCAAACTTTGCAAAAAATTTCAAATTTACAATCATAAAAAATTCTAATAAATAATTTTATAAATAAACTATATGTTTCCAATAATTTCTCAACACAAATGCTAAATGTTGTAACTTAAATCCGGAGTAATTAAATATACACTTAATATAACAAGTAAATTAACATAAATAAACTTTTACATAAAAATATAAAATAAATGTATTATATATAATTAAATAAAAATATCTATAATTCAATAAATTTATATAAACTGTTTTACATGCATACGTATTTCGACCATTTATGCCGAACTTAAGAAATCTTTAGCTACATAAAACCTGAACGTCCTTCAAATTTCCCTTTTTTAAGATACTTGTTATTACCGACTTCGACAAATTGGTTAAATTACATTAGGATTTTATTACAAATTTAGGACTAGGTTTAATATATCCGTTTCTAATAGGTAAAATAGTTAATAAATAAACAATACTTTTTAAAAGAAATGTAATATGTCTTGCATGTGCATATATATAAACGACTAAAAATGCGAAGTTTATTTTGAAGAAAACCATATCATGATCAAGATACATGTCTCGGATATGTACCCTTATAGTACCCCAGGAAATGAACACGTATTGAAAAACCTATTTTAGTTCTCACATCAATGTTTAAAAATAGAGGTTTTATAGTCATACTACTGAGTATTAGTAATTAATTTAAAAAGACACGTTTCAAATGTTGATTAAGTTCATTAAGTTTATAATACTCACAGTAAAAGCTCGACGAGTAAAATGAACCCTCGTATTGGGGTCAAAACAAAAAATGAATGTAAAAGCAACGCCTGCAAATAAAAAATACATCAGTTCTATAATAACATAAATTGCTTAATAAATATAAATAATATAAATATAAAATATTTATTTAATAAATGTATTACTTAATTGCTGACATACTTATTAAATGTTAAATGGAATCTTAAAACAGGCTGGCTCCCAGCATGAGTCAAATTTTTCCTGTATTTCGCGAATTTTTTAATATTTTCAAGCCAATAATAACATAAAAGTACCTGTTATTTCTAGGGGTTCATTAATGGTTGACATGACAAGGGTCCACGTAGGGTTCGCAAAGATTAAAATGTAAAGTTGATGTTACACGTACGTATTCAAACGAAATTATGGTATAATAGTATTATATTTAGATTATTGTTGATACTTGTTATTAATTTTTTCCTAATTTAATTGTTTTGAACCCAATATAGGCTACCATTTTAGATTTCACTAATGTTCACATTTGTTCGAGCTATTAATAAGCTAATAGTGGACATGACTGTAACAATATTAGCTATTTAGCCCAGCATTATTGTGGATGGATATAAGTTAGACTACCAGAGGAACAGAAAAGACATACAGGAGTCAATAATTGTGAAAATGCCCAGTCTAATTTATATATGCGCTCATGTTTAAGGCATTTAGTATTGGCAAATGTATCCTTAAATCAGTATAATATTTTATATGTAGTAACAAAATGGTTTATTAAGACTGTTTATTATTGCGCTCTCGAATAAGGACTGGGCTTGAGTGGGCTAATTTTTATTAAATTGAATTTGACATGAATTGTTTACTAATGTTGAAGTAACATAATACAAACTATGTAGACTCACATATTATATTGTGTAGGTTATGATATTAATAATGAGGTTTTGTGATGGTCATATATTATTAAATAAATAGTAATATATTTCATGACACAACAAGTAGGCCTATGTATATAAAGTTAATATTAATTTATACATCTTATATAGCGAAATAACATTTTTAATAATATTATATTGAATACAATAATTAATTATGATAATCACGATAAGTGTGCAAAATTTTACAGTTAATGACATAACTTATGTATATAACAATAATATGAAAAACGGCAATACGAAAATTGACTGTTCAGGCTGTATATATATAATTGACTTGACAATTTTTAAGTTAGACCAAATATGCAGCCTAGTTTTAACCCCAAAACGCGATAATCCTATATTAATCTTACACATAATCTAACATTATTCAAGATCTTTGCGTTTTTGAGATTGAAATTGAAATTATTACGCGGCTGCGAATCAGAGTCATATTGGTCGAACTATGAATAGCATTTGGCTTTGGATAGTTTCATGTCCGATGTCGTTGCATCCAATGTGTCCGGCAGGTAAAGACTTTTTATGAAACAGGTTGACATATTTGGTGATAAGTTTGATATTTTCGATAAGTTTTAAAAACAGTATGGCTGACGTGGTGTATCTATACCACAATTCGGATTTCCGAAATTTTGCAGTTGACAGTGCACCAGGGGCCACTTTTCTTATAAGATCTCGTACCCCATTGGTCGCACTCCTTGAAGCATGTAGTCGTGTCATGTGAGTGTCCTTGCATTTTTTAATGTCGATTCAGAGTTTGGTTAGAGATGATCGGATTTCTTGCAAATTTCTTTTGATTATTTTTACATGTTCTTTTAACATATAGCTTACAGAATATACTATATATATATATATATACTATATTGTAAACACAATTTAAAACTTCTTATGATTACCATGAAATGTGTTCTGCTTCATAAGTATGAGCACTTTTTAGTTTTGCAGTGACCGCAAATACGCAAGAAATATAATTTGTATGCCATAGTGCCTTATAGATGAGATGCCCGATAAAAAAATGTTTCAATAACTGACATTTTTTAATAATGATAAGTTTTTAGTTATATTTTTTTATAAAATTGTTTTTATTTTAACTGTTATTAGAGTAAGAATTAGTAACTCTATATAGTCTTTGTAATAATACATTTTAATAAAAAATGATGCACTTTATAAACGTATATATTGTACTGATTATACAGGATGGCCTAAATGTAGTTGAATCAAATAATATTTCACTCTATCATATCAACAATGTAATAAAACTTGTAACTACTTCCATTTGTTTCATCATTTATTAAATATTTATATATATTTAACTACTTTTGCACCATATTATATACATAGGACACAAACACGTACATACATGTACATTGACTGCTTAACTCTTAGACTACCAAATTGCGTAATCACGTACTTTCTGTTTGGAACTGTTGTTATGCAGCTTATGACAATTTTCTTATATAATCTGGTAACCTATTACAACACAAGTCATTTAGTTTGAGCAGTTGAGATGGCAGGTAGACACCAACCAAGAACTGCTGCTTAACGCGTCCGATTGGCACTTTTTTCGACGAAAATGAAGAAGTGCTTGCCGACTCTGACAATGTACAACACATTGCAGATGTACACGATGACTCTACATCAGGTGACGATGATTCTAGTGATGAAGAAGCACTAGTGCTCCAGCCACATCACAGAGGACGTCGACGAGGTATTCTACCTAATACTGCACCTGTACCAATTGGGAGCGGGGTGGACGAGGAAATGTTTTACCAGTACCTCCACAGGTAGTCAATCGCTATGCTGACAAGAATGGCCAGATATGATTAGCTGACCCTCCACCACAACGAGGTAGACGTGATGCAGCCAATATTGCTCCTGCTAATGGAGGACAGTCTACTGCAGATGCAGTGAAAGACACGATCTTGGAAACGTGGGAACTATTCTTTCCGAATGACATGCTTGCAGCGGTTGTTGAATAATCCTAAAAGAAGGCTGATGAATTAAATAATGGAGTTCGATTGAATGTCGCACAGTTGAAAGGTTATTTTGTATATTATATATTCTCTACCATGCCTGACAATAAAATGACAGAACCTGAAGGGAAGATGAAAAGCCACATGCAACTGTATTTCAACCAGACGAAGGTGGGTGTTGACGAGATGTGCAAAGCATGTACTACACGATCTCAGATTCACAGATCGCCAGTGGTACACCTGCAAATTTGCAATCAATCACATACAGATTGGACAACTACAGTGAATAACAAGAGACGTCGCGGCTTTCTACAAAAGCTTGCATCTGAGTTAGCCAGGGTAAGAAATGTTACACAGACTGCAAGATCCCATAGGACTGGCATCGGAGACAGTCTCACTTATGGCAAAGGCAGCAGAGCAACCAAACCTTAGAGTAGTTGCACCGGCTCTTGCAGGTCAGCCATTTGCACAAGCACAACAACTACGATGTGCACGGTGCAAGGATGAGTGCAAACCAGCCTGCAAACGCAACCACACCACTCAGACAGGTGAACGTTGTCGCGAAACCGTCTGGGGTCGAGATTCCCGCGTTAGAGCGGTCACACGTGTAAATGTGCAGCTGATTAACTCTAATTAGTGTATTTTATAATTCTGTTGTCTGTATTTATCTTACACCAATGAAATAAACATGAATTTGCCAAAATACTATTACCTTTTTCATTGTGACCTTCTGAGTCACCCTTAGTATAGCTTAATTAGGACTATGAAATACCTTTGTAGCCTAAGTAACCAGCGTTGCTATTTCATTTTATATATAGTTTCGTTAATTTAAAAGTCTTTAAAATATATTAATTGTTAATAGCACTCTAATATAGTATTCACTTCATTACGTTTTTCAGCATTGTAATAGAGTGCTTAAATGTAAATGACGGTATAAAAATTGTATAATAATATATATGCCAAAAAAATTGTATAATGTCCGAAAAATTAGAATTTGTCCAGTATATAGGAGCACTTTTTAGTATATACCCCACATACAATATATATTGTATTATAAATATATTTATATATTATTGTGGTTGTAAGTTTTTTGGCATTGGTATCTGATTAGTACATTACATAAAAATCAATATTACAGCAAATTCGAAAATGTGACAAGAATCTTATTCTGTTTCGTAAAATTTTATATATGAATTTTATTTATTATTTTATTCTGAACCAATTATAGCACAAATGAACCCTACTTTTAACAAATGAATCTTTTCTTTTTATACATTTGAACCCTTAATTTCGAACCTTATTTTACGCATGTGAACTCATATGGTTCATATATGGTAGTGACACTTTTGAATTATATTTGAACCCTGCAATGAAGGCATATGAATAACAGTGTATAATTCAAATCCGTTCACATATAACAAAAAATATCCAACATTTAAAAATGAAGGGAAGGGATATATACGTAACTGCCAAAAAATAATAATAGCACAAACATGTTATCGTATAATGTTCTGTGAATGGGATGGCCGAGTGGTTAAGACGCTGGTTTGCGGATGCCGAGGGTGTGGTCTCGGAACAGGTTCGAGCCCGCTCTCGGACTCTCCAGTTCCTGGCTAGCAGCTGTGTCAGTCGAGTGTATGTGACCCTTAATGGGTTCGTGCTGATTGAAAAATACTCTTGTAACTTTGTGCGTGTGTCACATTGAAAAAGGACTCTTCGACTAGGGGTTCCAAATTCCAGAGAGTGACCGTTATGGCCGACTAAATTGTGTCCTTGTTGTACTTTCTCGGCCTGTTCCTCTTTCATTTGTACAAAATATTCTACGTTGATATATTCATCATCATCATCATCATATGCTTTATTGGCTCAATCTTTAAATTCATTTATCTTTATTTGTAAAATATCTAATATACCTGGTCGTTCCATTACAAAAATATCATGCCATTATTTTTAGCTCCCAAAACTAAGATTTTCCAAAAGTTAAAAATACCCTCACCGAAAATTAAACTAAATAAAAACAAATTATTACTCAATTGTTGTCATAAAAAAATGTAGAATGATAACGATAAAAATGTGATTTGTATTATGTTTATAGAAAAAAGATGTTTATACTTTAATATTTATTTTATAATATAGATAGATCTTTTTTTTACATATAGAAAATACTATCAAAATAATAGTCAGTTATTGTCAGTGTTATTCATAAAACTTTCATATGAAATATTGTTATAATTTTTATCAACTGTTACATTTGCAACGGCGTGGAGTATACAAGTCTTCAGGAGAATAACAATAATATTATACCACACAAACAAACAAATAAATGTAATACATACTTAAAATTACATGGAAGTCCAAAAAACACTATGATATAGGAAAATGAAGCAATCAATAAAACTCGTCAGACAGCATTCGATTTGACCAATAATTAATGTGTGAGACTGTTCATTCTTCACATGATTGGCTTTTCTGTCTGCAGAATCGTTCAATGTGATGATATTCTTTTCATCCGTGTTTTTGACTTTAGACAATTCTATTTTTAATCAAAGTCAACTATCATGACTGTGATTGTTTCTAAACTATATCATATTTTTGAATGATTTCAGTTTTACTGTACGTAACCCCAAGCAATCAAGAAATGACAAATAATATTTAATTTTAACACATTGCAAGTTATTCAAGGTCAAAAATCGGAAAAAAAACTGCCATTATTAATATTCTTCTTCAAATAAGTAATTATCAAAAGCAAAACAAACATTGTTTACCCTGACAATTTGTGAATTGTAATATTTCAGATTCAAACATAAGAAAAAACAATAAGTAATAAGAAAATGCAAATATTAAGAGATTTTATATAAATTCCGCAACAGGTTGTACTGTATTACAAAGTATATCACATAATTTTCCTGACAATAGCCTATATTATACACATATTTACCTTGGTACAATAAAATTAGCAATCAAATAACCGAATAATATTTTCATTATGTTTGTGAATATTTTTTAATAAAAAGTGTAATAAAAATTTTATTTTAAATAAAACAACAAAATATTTTAGCTTAAACTTTTATAATTGCAGTATTATTCCAGTGGCAGCAGTGACACTGTTTTAAATAATTATGAATATAAAGAAAAACAAGAATAAAAAGTTTAATTAAAATAAGAAAACAAAGTTTCGCATTTCACTAAAAGGTTATGGTATATTTAAGGCTACGAAAGTTATTAAACTAATAGAAATCATGAACACTCGTCCGCCAATCATAGACTGGTGCCCATCATGGTGCCCAATCCTATACAAAGGAGAGACGTGTGCCACCCCTCTTTAAATCGGGAAAAATGGGGGAAATTAAAAAGTGTGAGAAAAAAAGGGGAGAATAAAGTTTGAGTGAAAAAACAACAAAGTTTGTCCCTCGATCTTATATCGGAGGAGCTGATATGCGAGGGTATGCTGGTGCCTCATTTCCGATGTAATAAAAATTTAAAATTTTCTTTTTAATATGAATAACATATTAAATTAAACGCAAAAACAAGTTTTTATTTTTAAATATATTTATAATTACTATGGACAGAAATAAATTGCAAAAAATATTTAAAAATTTGAAAAATATATATCATACATCATTTTATAACTAAATATTGATGACATTCAATGTTCGGTCTTTTTTAAAAGGAATAAACTTAATTATTAAAATAAACATTTCGTCACATAGGCCAATATACTTTAGATATTATAACACAATTTATTAAATATTTGGCATCATATTAATTCAGTACATGCATGGATTTGCGTAAAAAACTAAACAATGAAAAATATTTCCTAAACTTGACATTTATGGTTGGTTATTGTTCGAACAGGAATCGAACAAATTTGATCAAATATAAAGTAAAAAATGCAAACAAAATATGTCAAATGAGCACTTTATTTGGTTAATGAGTATTCCAACCAGATATTGTTTCTATTGTTGAATTCTGTCTCACAAATATAATATTTTACAAGCAGTACAATATCACAACTCAATTTTAGATTATAATTAAAATAAAACAGCTTCGGAAAATAAAAATTATAATAAGCAAGTGAGTTGTATTTACATTAACCTTAATACCTAACTGGTGCAACAATGACTTACCGATAGTTGTAGGGAATAAAACCATTAAGACAACAAGAGGAAAGCTCGACACACCATAGACTGCTGAGTAACTCCTGAAATATATGAACAAATATTGATTACAGAATAATTTAATTTTTAGAGAATGAATATCAGAGTATAAAAAATAATTGAAACAAAAGCATAAACACAATATTAAATAGGCAGGTTTTATTCAGAATTGGTAAAAAAGGGTTTCAAATATAATAATTTCGTTGGTTACAATAATTATTGTATATAATGCAATGTTTTTTACAGTTATATATTATGAGCGACTTATATCGGTAACATTTATGACCCGATAGAAATGGTCAGTCTGAATGATAATAATAATTACCTTACAACACGAGTTACAAACAACTTTTCCTGATGCAGCTTGTACAGGGTGGACCAGAAGTCCCTACCACTTAGCCATAATACAAAATTACATGTAAACATTTTTTTTATTAACCGTTTTGAAAATGGTATGCATGTACAAGTTAGGCATTAAAACAATACGAAAAATAGATAATAGATATATCATAACACGAAATAGTTTTTCACTGATCATAAGGGTCTACCTGTAGGCCTTAATGTTGAATACAAAGCTGCATTTGGCGGAAACTTCGGTTGTTTATTGCAACTAGTCTTTCTCTCGAGAATTCGTTGAAAGCCTGTATAATTATATCCTTCAGGTCATCAACAGACTGTACCTTCTGGCGGACAATCATTGGTTTCAATATTCCCCAAAGGGCATTATCGCAAGATGTAAGGTCAGGGCTTCTGGGTGGCCATGGAGTCGGACCAAATTTTCCAACCCACCTGTCGGTAAAATGTTGATCCAAAAATTTCCTGGTCTCAATGAGACCTGGATAAAATATCTCTTGCTTGTAAAACAGGCAAGAATTTATTTAAGGTTTTAACAGTTGCAATTGATTTATCGCATTCGTAAAACCACACAGCAGCAAGGATTCTGCACTCAAATGTATATATTATAATTAAAAAAATGAATTGCAGATTATAAACAAAAATTTGAATTTGAATATGAATGGAAATATTATGCAAACGAATTATAGAAAAAATTAATAGAAATCTAAATATCATAACTGCACAGAAATTAATAGAACAAATCAATAGAAATCTATATATCATAACTGCATAAAAAATTTATGTTTTGTATTATTGCTAAGTGGTAGAGACTTCTGGTCCACCCTGTATATACAATTTTGTTCATATATACATATCTGGTAAATCTGCACGCAGTAGTAGGTGTCTGAAGTTTATAAAGCTCTTTAATATATTAATGACCACTTAATATATTATATTTAAACATAAACATTGTCCATAAATATTCCACAAATACATTGGGAAGCACAGAAGGAACACATTTGTTGATTGCATACACCCTTACTGTCTGATACCACTTATCACACTAGTAGTAAATCAACATTTATATTGCACGTAGTCGTTATTGATCGAATTGTACAGTTACCTCGGTAAATTTCAATATTTCAATAGGTCAAAATGCTTTATTTCAGAATGCACTTTGACATAAAGAGCAAGAAGAGATTATATGACGCACTCTTTGAACTGGATTTATACGGATTGTGCATACATTCTTACAATCAAACGGGAATACTGTTGCTTATATTTATTCTCCGTATTTAAGTAATTATGACCTCTGCCGCACCAGTTGAAACTGATGCTATTCTTACCGAAATTCAAAATGCACCAGACTCAGAAAAGGCCGAAAAGATTGAACGATTTCTAGCTTTAGCAATTACTAAAGAAGACACCCAAGTCTTTTATGATAAATGGGCAACCAGTTATGATGAGGTTAGTCGTTTTGCGTTTTGATAATCATGTATTTATTTAGTTTAGTTGAGATTAAAATAAAAGAACTGTATGTTTTTTTAATTTATACTGATATAATTAAAATAAAATTGTTCAATATCAAACAATTTCATATGTTTTGGTTTATGGGAAATTCTTAACAATGATAGCATTATTAAAACATCAAATATTGATGACATAAATGATAACATTAGAAAATATATTTGCGAGAGAGGGTGAAGTTAATTTTACTATTACGAAATGTGCAGTTCTCTTAGATATTAAATTTGGTTTTACATTTTTATTAATTTTCAGGATCTCGAAAAAAGCTATTTCAATCCACTTATCACCGCGAATAAAATGTCAGAATATCTTACAAAAGATTATCATATTCTTGATATCGGTGCTGGAACCGGCCTTCTAGGAGTAGAGGTAAATTATACGAAAATCATTTTGAAACAACGAATATTTACCTAGATATTTATTCCATAACATATTTCAAATCTAGAACTAAAGATAGTGGATTATGACAAGATAGGTCACTGACGAAAAATTATGGCAAATATCCGAAAAATAAAATGGCGGCCTCCTTTATAAAATTCTAAGATTTCTTTTTTTACTACTTAGGAGTAGTAGAAAAATTAAATAAATAATTTTAGTATTGGAAAAATAATCGGAATTATTTTAATGTAAAGGAATATACTAATTGTGTATTATTAAATACATATTTTTACGAATATATTTGCTATATAATATTAAAAAAACGCAATACAAAAGTATATTATATATAAAAATATTACAAACATAATGGCATTATTATGAAAACTTAAGATACATTATCTTTGGTATAACAT
>JAUZND010072546.1:0-38928 GCA_034780555.1 Coelogynopora nodosa
AGAAAAACAGTTGGGGGGGACTCATTGGGGACTCATAAATCTATTTATAAGTGTGGTCGAATCGACTCTTCCTATACTACTTACGTAAAGTAGCTTTATATACCAGTGTAATATTTTTCCTTATATAAAGTAGCGACGTTGTAAACAACTATTTGACGCCAAGAAGGAATAAAAACGTTTAAACATTTTGTTCGTTTCAGTGGCATAAACTAATGTCTGCTATTTAAAATTTCCAAGTCGTGGATGTGAAATCTTTCACTATATATATATATATATATACATTCATAGACATTTAATATTTTGTTCTACATTTAAGTTGCAGTTGAATGCTTTTCTTCCACCAAAAGCATTGATTAATATGCTGTGGCTACGCCCATGTAATTGTATGTTTTGACAAAGATAGCAACTTCCCAGCGTAAGGCAAGACTTAAGTTAAAACTAAATTTATCCATGTGTATGTGGGGATGAATATTAATTAATTTAAAATGTGTGAAAAAAGGAACTAGCCGAGTAATTTAAAACACCTATATGGGTAAACCCTCCATTGTCTGTCAAGTCATTGATGCTAGACAGAAAGCGAAAATTAATTTTTTATTCATATAAGGCAATCCCTATAATTAAAAATCACATTTAAACCAACTTTAGCTTACATGGAATGTTACTGTAATCTATATGCTTTTGGTGTTGACAAAGCTCACGACACAGATTTGGGGGGAATTATTATCCTAATTCTGAGGTGACATTTTCGTAATAGGAAATGTGCCAACCTTTACTCCATATAGCGAACCATCGAAGTATACACAAAAAACTTACTAGAAATTTGATTTCCGTTTCAGAGAATCGCTTTTCGTTAATAAACAATGAGTAATTAAAAACTTTCGTACCAAGAGGCAGATTTGTTGACAGCGGTTTATTGCTCTTATATTTGCTTTCGAACAATTCCAATTAAAAGTGTTTGCTAAAATACGCATAATAGATTTGATTGTTCGAACTTAATTTGATATATAGTAAGGCATTTAAAAAAATTTAAATATATTTTTAAAACATATAATATCACTTTAATGATACAAAAAAAGTTTTTAGAAAAAACAAAATAGAAAAGAAAATTCTCATTATAATCATTTATATAGTAAAAACAGCATCGATAGAGGCATGAGGAAATCCTAAACATAGGATGAAAATAATACCTAACATCGGATACAAACCACCGTTCAGAACATAAAATAAAAATCGATTGAAATACTATATATAAATAAAATTAATGTACTTAATAAATTATTTGTCATTATTATACAATACACTATTTTGTCTTCTTTAAAAACAATTAAACTATGAAAAATATAATAATAATTAATTTCTTTTAAATTAATTTCAGATTCCAATTTTCAAGAGTTAAATAACATTGATATTAAATTAATTAATTGATTAAATGAATTAAATATGATATTTTGATGAACAAATCATATTTATATATATAATAAACTTATATATTAACACACTTTTTAATTATTCACACGTATAAAATTACAATCGATTAACACTGCGATATACAAGAATAAATAGACATATATAAAGAAAAGACAATGTACATTTAAAAATGTTCCATCTGCACTTCACATTAAACTGACATCCGTTTTATACATAACTGTTATCTATATACACAGAAAATAGACTATTTTCTGAAAATTAGAAGTAGAAAAAATGGATGATAAAAGGTGCTTATTGGACCACATAAAATAATAACAAGAAGAATCATATTTAGAAATAAAAAGTAATAATAAAATGCAATGATGGCGTGATATTTACACCCCTCAGTCTGCTATAGCCTATGTTAGAGGTGATGACATTAAAGCAAAAAAACAACTTATTTTTATTTAAAATCTAAAAAAACTATAGGTACTTCGATTTTAAAATTTAATTATTTTATTAAATTATTATCAATAATTTATTCATTGCTTACCAATGTATTTAATGGATATACACACCAATATGGATTTGAACGCAATAATGAACTTCAATTAAATGTAAATTTACTTATAATAGCAAATTTGATTATTTCGAGTATTAAAAAAACAGGATTGAAGCAAATTTATGATTAGTTACTGTAGTTGTAATGGGTTTACAGGATTGTAAATTAGAGATGTAAAAAATTAAATAAAAAGCAAAAAAAGCATTAAATTGACCAGATTATTACAGAATTACGTCTATATAAACAACAGTGTATGCTGCTTCTATACTGAAAACACGTGCGCTTATATAACAATTATAGGAAAACACAATGGATACAAACACAAAAGTTATATAAAACATATTGAGATGAATTTCATGGAACAAAGAAGTATTTTACAGTACCGTATGTCAGTATGTATTATATGTATATGTACAAAAATATATGTAATTTTATATTTGTGAAATTTAAGCGTCGATAAAGAATAATCTCTAAGTTTAGACTGGCCCGAAATTTGCGAAAACACTATTTATGCGTGAATGATTATATCAAATGAAAATAAAGGGACACAAAGAAGCTTTATGAAATGAACAGTCAGTAATCCTCCACAACTGGCAAGTGATGTTATTGTTATGCGATAATTGATTATTCTGTTTATAGGGGGAATGGCACTGTATATAGGCCAAAGTATAGTATCGGTATGTATGGAACAGTACTACTAGACGCATAACACAGTACTAATACACACTGAAAGCTTTTTGCGGTATGAAGAGGAAATTATTATTTCACGTTAATAAATGGATTAAATAAACATACAGAAGTGAGAAAAAATCCAAATACCGTATGACTATAGTATATTTATAGAAGTGGGATATTTTAATGTTACACACATTTGGTCGGATTTGTTAGTTTTTACCAAGATATATATTGTAAAACGTTGGGTATATATATAGTAGTTTTAAAACAATGATGGATTGCACATATTACATTCCAAAAAATATTTATATAGATTTACAAAATATAAAGAAACTTGAAGGAATTTAAAAATAATAAAGTAATGTTGTATAATAATATGAAAGGGTATCTGGAACCGTTTTTAAAATCAACCTAAATCATATCCTTAAAGAACAGTTGATCAATCTCGTCACATAGTTTCTCCGGATCGACACGACTCCCGTTCATTTCGGAAGACGCAGTCGAGGTGGCAGCGGCAGCACCAAAACTGGAATCTCCATTAGCGGCCGATGTGCCATTGGCCCTAAGGCCACCCCCAACCAGGGAGCTCATGGTCTGCACTGGGGGCATTGCCGGCGGCATGCTCATCGGCTGTAGTTTGGACGAGTGAAGTGGCGTAAATCGATCCAAGGTGGCGGCGGTGGAGGAGTGGGGCGGGGGCAGGGGGACACCAGACTCGATGGTGGCGGACGAGGCGACAGGGAGGGCGGAAGCGACTACACCACTTCCCCCCCGGTTGTACTCCTCGAGTAGCTTCTGCGTGTGTGGATTGAGACGGGTGTAGGGGGAGGGCGGAGGAATCCCCCCATTGGCGGTGGCCTGGTGGTGTTGGGGGGCAGGTAGGGTGCCAAATCGAATGACGCCGGTGGAGGTGCGAGGCAGGGTTCCCCCCCCACGGGAGCCGGCGAAGGTGGTTTCTTGCAGCTGAAGTTGGAGCTGGGGCTGGAAGCTGCTGCTAGTGATTGGGTGTTGAGGAGAATTGGGCCTGAAGGTTTGCAGCAGCCCGCCTGAATAGGAACAGAATGTACAGTTTACTCTTATTGTTCATACAATACTTATAGAGACCATATTGATACTAAAAGGTGAGACATATACATGATGAAAAAGCGACTTAATTAAAGTTTAAATATAATATAATGAAACTAAAGTGTACGATAATGTATATAAGTAAATTTTCAAAAATACTAAACATTTCAACAATATTAAAAGTCATACGTTCATAGAATTTTTAAATGTGTGTAATTCGAATAAAATTAATTTTCAATTCTCTTTTAAATGTACACATTAGTCAAGATGCGGATCGAAGTAGTAGAAAGAAATGTTCAAATTGTGATATTATATTTATTTCAATCTTTTTTTCCATTATTCGTGAAATCATTGTGTTTTGATAACATCAACATTTTTGACAAATTTCAAGTTTGTAGCTCAAACGGAAGTATTTTATATCAGGGCATACATCAGTTAGTTAACCTCCTTTGACCACGACCTGTCTTTTAAAGCCTGGATATCGAACTGTTGTATTAAACGTTATTAAAATCAATATTAGAAAAATTACATAAAATATTCATACAAAGATAAGATTAGAACTATAATAGCACAGTATATCACCATAGTTGTGAAAAAAACTGCATTTCATAATTTATAGCACTGTGATATTTAGAATATATATTTTTTATAAAATATTGTTTGTTACCCTTAAATGGAACAATTTTTTATATCAATATAAACATCAACATCGACAAAATATTAATGAAATATCCGCTTTCATAAAAAATTGAAAGTTTATCTAAAAATCTTGATAATTCATTCATTGTATCATAACGACAGTTTAGGATTAGAAGGAGGGGAGTATTGATGGGTTATCCACGGGTTACATGGGTTAGCTTATAGAGTTTATATAGAGTTTATATAGAGCTTATAGAACTTATAGAGTTAGCTTATGCATTGCAGTGACCCGAAGGCAAGGGAGCAACCGGTTGTCAATGTATATGCGATACAGTTAGACAATATCGTCCCAGGGGGGAACTATGAGTTGGGAAATAGAGCAGTTTCCAACTGCTAATTACCTTTACCAGTGGTGCGTATAAATCTAGGAAAACGAAAATACACGAAATGCCAAAGCAGAGCGAAGAATAAAGGGCTATCATGTTGTAAATGCAATAGTGTTTACTTCGCTATATGTAGTTCTGTGTAGTATAAAGAACTACATGTGCTCGTATCTGGCAAAAATTAGAAAAGTGTGGAATGCGGAAAAAATGGAAAGCGAAATGTTACTATGTATTTTTTTGAACAATATGTTTTAAAATATAAATTCGTATTTCACACTTGAGGTTGAGGAAGCATTGTATTACACGTTTTAGTTGTTACTGATCTTATACTTAAAATGATAATTGAAATGGATAATATAGTCAAATTTATGTTTAAAAAAAGCATATTTAAGACTTATTTATTTCAAAGTTGAATTTTATTAATCGTTTAACTAGAATTAAAAAATATATATTTTACAGAATAGTTTAAAATATTTAGTTTACCCTATAAGAAAAAGAATTGAAAACAACTAAAAATAGATAATACTCAACTACAGACTTTAAATGGTAAATTAGCGCGTGTGTGTCATGGTAATCTAAAGATTGGTTGATTAATATCATCAATCGCAAATATTATATTATAGCTGTAAAAATTCCCAAAATCTGCCAAATATCTGACAGGCAGTCAGATGAAGACATACGCGATACTCACTGTTGAGTTTCCATAATCATCAGCGCCTTAACCAACTAGACTCTCTCACTCTCTGACAATGAACAACACAAACACAAAAAAACTATGAATAAACAATGTAAAACTATGTAAGCTATATGAAAACAAAAAACAAAGAATATAGCAAAGAACTGATATCGGTATATATCTTAATAGACGACTATTTTGTTAGGTTCTATATTTTTATATTCATACTAAGTAATTAAAAAGCAGATTATATTAAAATTAATTGTTCCTACTTTTCTTCTGCCTCTGGAGGGTAGAGTGTAAGTTGAGCTCCTCATCGCTGCCCCCTCTACCGCTGTCAGACTGCTGTTCCTCCCCTAGAGGGACCCCCGATGCTCCGGACACCGGGCCAGTGCAGGCTCCACACGCAGTCTCGTAGGCCCAAACACGGATCTGAAGTGGAAAAACACGCATATGGGAGAGTGGGTTTAGTGGGGTTGTATCAAAGACATTTGGGTTGCATACTTTCAATAAATTCTGTTGCAAATTAAATTCTCAATACTAAAACTACAATTGACGACATATATATTTACGCCAATTATATAAAACATTTAAATTGCGTATGATACAGGCATGATACAGTCATGATATACAGGCATCGATGAAATACAACTGTAACTATTGCTATAAAGAGAAAATATAAAATAACATATTTATAATAAACTTAATTATGTTTTTATTTAATTGAATGTCACAATTCAGTAAAATGAACCTCATAAAAGTTATTGTTTGACGATATAAAACGTGAAAATTATACATTGCAATATACCAGTAAGGATAATAAAATTGATAACTATTGTAAAATTGAGAATTGAGAAAAATTAAACAGGAAAAATAGATTTATAATAATTAAAATGAATAAAACGGAAAATAAAAAATTATTACAAAAATAATAAGAACAAAAATATATAGTTGAAAATTGTAAATAGGATTTAAAAACAAAATATATATATTTAATTATTTTACAACTCAAAGTCGAAAAGTTAATGAATATGTATAAAATACAATTGCCAGATTTGTTTCCGTACAAATAATATATAAAAAAGTATGTTAGAGAATGTTTTCTTATATCATTTCTACATATTCGCATAGCCATGATCCACAGTCGTAAAATAAACAAGGAAGAAAGATAAGGCACAAATGGCACCACGTAGCAATAAAACTGCTATAAAATGGCAGCAGGCACCCCATTTAAGGTCGGCTATGTGAATAGGCCCACCAAATCAATAACAACTGAAGTCGAATAATATAGAAAACAAGGGAGAAAACGTAGATGCAAAAAGGTTGTACATGATATGGCGAGATATTTTATTAATATAGTAGATACAATTGCTTATGATATATCATAATAGAATTCAATAATATTATGACCTGTCTATAAGTTATATAATATTGTACGTTTTCTATATGCTTGCAATTAATTATTAATGTTTGGCAACTAACAGATTATAACTATATGAGTTCACATGTTCAAACAGTTGGAGCTAGCGTACTATAAGAATACTTGTAATTGAAAAAAATTGTAATTTCAAAAGGTTGCTTTTAAAGAATTAATAATACTAATAATGCGCGATTACTGTCTTTGACACAGGACAGCAGAAAATATATTATATAATTTAAATAGCTAATCCAAAAAAAAAATTCGCCTAAAATTCATGTCATAATCCACATTCATTTTTTTAATAAATTTCATTTAACAACTAATTTAAAGTCCACAAAATTATAGCCATAACTATTTGAGTACATTTGTACAAATTAGCATACCTGATCATTTTTCTTAGTACCCCGCGGTAGTTGGTGCATAAGTGTAGTTGAGTGGCTAGAACGCTGGTCATCCTCGAGCACCTCTTCGTGGAAATCACCAACATCTCGGGGCATTAACCCGCTGGCCATGCGTGGGTCCATGCAGAAGGACTTGTCGTCCATTGAACTGCCTCTGTGGAGCTGAAAAATAGAAACAAGGAACCGTTCACTATTAAGTGAGCCTATAAAGTTTATAATTGGAGCAAGCTATCAGTAGGCTAAAATAATTCAATAAAAAATAGCAATAAACATATTAGTAAAATAATATTATAAAAACAAAATATGTAAGTTTATTCAAATTTTCAGCAATCGAGGTTATTTTCAACAATAACATTAGTGAACAGAACTTGGCTTTTATTAGTAGAAAATATTGTTATCATATTATATAATTGTATAAATATAGAGTTAAAAGTAGTTCAGACCAGGAACAACTGTAGGAAAAAGGAAAGATTAAAAATTAAAAAAACGATAGAACTCTCAGACACTTAAATATCAAACGCCTAGCAGATCAATAATTCCTGTGAACACTAAAAGTGTTATTAATATTTGTCAATGTCTATAGCACACCATTCTCAAGAATTTAATAAATTTTACTATAAATATACATTTTTAGATATTAGGACGTCTGTCTGGAGTGATAATCAAACGTTAACAGCTTTTGGGCCCTATATATTGTGTCAAACTTTGTGGACCCCATAGTGTCAAACTTTGTGAACCCCAGTGTCAAACTTTGTGAACCCCAGTGTCAAAATTTGTGAACCCCAGTGTCAAACTTTGTGAACCCCAGTGTCAAACGTTGTGAACCCTATATGTGTCAAACTTTGTGGACCCTATAGTGTCAAATAACCGAATTCCAGGTGTATAAGTCCGAAGAGTACATCATGGCACACTGTTTTTTAGATGTTCGAATGACTGTAGCAATAGGGGGCCTATGTATTCAATGAGTCACGCATGAGTTAGACATTAACTTACTTTTTGTTTAATAAAATCGTAATACGAGTTCTTTTCCCATTGTTATATATCACTAAATATTTAACTGGAATTTTTTAACAGTTTTTTTTTTTTATCGTATTAAAAATATGTCTTAGACAAATTGATATTTAATTGATATATAATATATAATTTACAACCAATGTTATTCATTTTCTATCCTATAGAATTACTTTGCTAAATCTATATAAAAAGTAGTAAATATGTTTTCTCTGCAATGTAATGCAGGGTAAAGTATAGTATATAATCAAATTTCATGTCAACCCAGTTTTGAACCAGCGATTGATGGATTTGAAGTACTAAGTGTGCGCAGTATAACTTAGGAAACGTCATACATATAACATAATTATCTATATAGTAATATAAGATTACAACGTCAGTAGAATTAACGAGACTCAATCAAGTGATGCAACCTTATTTATTGTTAACATCTTATGAGCTGTTGCGTAGAATTTGCAAGTAATATGCAAACACTTTGACTGGATCAAGAAATTATGACTAATTATAATTTTATATAAATGTAACCGAATAATCTATATTAAATTGGTGAGTAAAGTTCAACCTAGTTCAACCTAAACATTATGAAATAATAATAATTTTTCCTTTTATTAAAATTTTGCACCTATTGGGAATTACATTATTTATTTATTTATTTATTTATTTATTTATTTATTTATTATATTTGATTATTATTTTTAATAATAATTTCAATTACTATCTGTAACAACAATTACTTATCTTAATCTGAATGAAACATGAAAAAACGGTTATGAAACAAAAAACACAATTGCTCATGAAATAAGCAATAAAATATATAGAGTTTAATTTATATAACCTAGAAAAATCAGTCAAATTATGTAGAGATATTTTTCCATGTGACACTTTCGTGGAGTTAGTTTCACTTTTGCATTGAACAATTAATTTTTTAATTATTTATTTTATAAAAGTTGCATTTTCTAATACATGTAAGATAAATAATATATATACTAATAATATATATACTAATAATATAATAATATAAATACATATTGAAAATAAACAGTTAAATAGATAATAAATTCATTCATTCATTCATTCATAATAAAAAAAATACTCTTTGGTACGTAAATTTACGCGGATGGAATCGATACAAGTAAGATATCTCTCTAATTGGAGCTTATTATCAAAATATATGTAAAACACGTCGGTATAAAACAAACTACTATATATATATATACTTCAAGAAGAATGCTTCCAACAACAGTAATTGTATTCTCCGCCTGCTACCTATTATGTAACATAATAACACTTCTCACTATATAGCTCTTCGAATGTTGTTTTTTATTCTAGAATTGTAATTAAAGAAAATGAATACGCAAATTTAATCGTGTTTCTGATTATACAATAGAGTGGCTGAAAGCGAAATTAATTTGAGTATTCTTCAATGATTTTCAAATGCGTGGGTGCCTATTACGTAAGTGTCTGATGTAACAATATGTATAATATTTATGTATATATTGTATATAAAGTATTCAAGGCGTGTAATGATTATAATTAATCATCGTCAGTATAATAAAACCAGTGTGACGTAACAAAGAAGAATAGTGAGCTTATGTACAATGAGCATACCATTTCGGTTGTTTTAAATAATTGAGAACGTAAACAAATAGTTGTTTTGATTTGTCGAATGTTTATAAATAAGTATACTATAGTCAATGTCAATTATAAGTAATTGACACTTACATGCCATAATGTTATAGCCAGTCTATACTATCTATACAATTAAACTAATAAGTATCTTTACTTTTTAATTTTAATGGTTGGCTTGCTTTTATTCAATTGAATATAATATTTATTATTTATTGTGGCTGGCACGAAGGAAGTCATTTATCACAGAGGATATCAATTGATTGTTTTGTCCGATAGCTTATCATATCCCATAATTCAACTTAATATTTACAGAATGAGACGGGGCTATCCAGCAAGCACCATTCAACAGTTCTGTCAACAAAGTTATTGGTTTATATTTGATAAGGAGTAATGAATGATCACTTGATATTATATTGTCGCTGCGAAGACCGTATAATTATATAGGCCAATGCGTATACTTTGGGAGTGTTTGAGGTATATAGAACATTTCAAACAGGGCAACATGTGCAATATGTATTATTAGTGGCTCCCTTATTAGTGAACGGGATAGTGTATGCAGATCACTATTATGGGAGCACGACATAGAGTTATATATGGCGATATCCGGATCTGCAATGTTAGCCATATTTAATGGCTTTCGCAGACTTTATTTGTTTGCATTACGCTCATATTGTTCCTGCAAAGTTTATCAGTTTGGTAAACTGCTTGGAAACACTAAACTATAAACAACCTTACAATATTTTAATTTGAGAAAGAACTAAAGGTTTTATGTGCAATATTATATATCCACAACCGTTTTAATTAACATTTTGCAAACTTAATATTTTATGCATAATGTATTTAATTAGGGTTTTTACACTATTTCATAGTTATAGAATGTGAGTATTTTTTGCTATGATGTATAGGAACAATTATATCATGTTAAATTATGCATTGATTCTATATAATAATATTTTCGACAAATGTCAGAAGAAATTGATAGATGAGGTTATTCCCAGGTAATGTCAGGAACTTGACTGATTGCAACGCAGATATTGGGTGAAACCAGGGGATACACACAAGTGAGTACAATCAATATTTAATGGCCTCATTAGTTTACATACAGAACAATTTGGTTAACTAAAAAATATATAATATTGATGTAACACCTTTTTTAGGTATAGTAATCTGAGGCATAACTTTTAATAATATTTGAAACTTTTAAGCTTATCAAATTATTATTAAAATTCACACTATCTTAACTTTAAGCGTTATATTAAAATTAAAATCAAATTCAATTCAATTAAAATTTAGAAATCTTTTCAATATAAAAATACAAAATTTATCAAAATAAAAATGGTAAAATTAAAAAGTTAAGAATATTTTAATAAGCTTAACTTATACTAATTGGATTTATTAGTCAGAATATTTATATGGGGTTAATTAATCTTTTAGAACGATATTCTTTAAAGTTTCCAAATATACTTATCACATATACTCAAGTATATAAAGATGGCATTATATTAACGAATAAGCTATACTATGTATAAAGAAATCCTAAGAAAAAGTATATCGAATTTGAAATAACTCCATAAGCTTATATAATCTCTCTCTCTCTCTCAGGTAAATATTATCTCACAACTCACCGAGGCATTCGGCCAATTATGGTCCGGCGGCCCTAGCTGACACGCATGATGGTGATACTGGCCAGGCAGATAGGAAGACATATTCAGCCCCCCGTGCATCCCTTTGAGCAGCGTTCCACCACCGCCCTCCCCCATGCTGCCCGGCCCTCCTCCACCTCCCCCCGGCATGGTGAGCATGGGCGCGGTCATCTTGTCCATGTAAAGCTGTCCCCCCCGGGAGTGAACAGCCTCCCTGCCGCCACTGGTGCGGGGACGCCAGGGTCGAATCATGCAGAGGATAGCTGTGATGAGGACACTGGCCAGGAATGCAGACACACTGGAGAGGATGATGACGATCATGACGTTGCGGCCGCCCATGGAGGAGGTGCGACCGTTGTAGCCAAAACTATTGCCGCGGGCAGGCACATCTTTGATTAGGATGTTGACCGTCTAGGTGGGACGTGGAGATACATGAAGGACGGTTCAATATTTTGTATGTATTGATGTATTTTGTATCTATTACAATGTATTGTATGTACTATACAATTATAGATTGTCTAGTTCAGATTTTATACATGTTGGTAAATTTTATTCAATTAAATAAAATGTAATAAATGGCCATTTTCAAAGCAATTAATTTAGGCATTCTTTTCTAAATTACCTCGGGCTTCGCCATCGGGTCAATTTATTCTCATTATTTTACAGAATAAGTAAATAAGTGGCTTTTGACCTCGTTACATTTCCTCATTTGGCTACACTCATTCATTCACTAAGGCAGCTTGGGCAGCTATATTTAATTTCAAAATGTTTTGTTTCGTATTATTATAATGTGTTACATTATTGTTATATATCTTATCAATCTGAAAGATATAAAATTACACAATTTTATAAATTCGTAAATCCTAATAAGTTCGTTTAAAAATATTTTGATATAGGTTTTTATATTGTTATTGAAGCGACATATTTATTTTACAAACGGCCTAAATAATTAATATAGACTTTTCTAAATAAATAAATAAAATAAATTATAGACGTTTTTACAAATCGACTATATCCCGATTGTTAACAAATATATGATGTATAATACTAAATAATAACAAACTCATGTGATAATATAATAGAAATTTCAATTTATTACAGTATATTTATTACAGTTATAGTATATAAATAGTTTCACTCAATAATATGTTAATGGTGTTTTAACGTTGTGCTTTTAATTACACGATGTTAAATCAATGTATGAATACACCATGAATACACCTAATTATTTAAAGCAAATGCGTCTTTTGTTTTAACTAAGTTATAGGTTATTCATCCATATCCAAAAATTTGTGAATGAACAGGGCACAAATCAATCGGGTTTTTTCTCAGTACAAAAATGTTTTTATGACTTCGTTGATGAATAGATAATTGGCATGTTTTATATATATATATAACATTCAACGCTTCCCTCTTTTCTGTTGCTTCTGGTTCTGTCTTCTTTTCTACTCTCTATACAGTCAAGCATCTCATTCGAGTCATTGCTTGTGTTTGTTTTGTCTTTCATATTTTCTTTCTCATCTTCGTGTCATTCTAAGATGTTGTCTCTTGTTTATCCACTAAAGTTAACGAATCCGGATGTCAAACGCTTCATCTGGTTGTTCAGGAAGCCTTAAGTGAAAGCCCTTCCATTCTTCTATATGCTATTTTCTTTATAATTCGCGCATTTCATTAAATTTTAATGAGTCTGGTATAGTAATAGAACAACTCTAAATTAGACATTCTTAAGTCCGCAATGAATTATACTGCTGTGACATCTGTCTAAACGTTGATAGAGAAATTGATTAAGTTCAACTTTTATTAAGAATTTAAAACTTGTCACCACAAAATTGTACATTGTATAGTAATTATAGTGATTTGTTTTAAAGTCAATTAAATTACAGGATAAAAAAATAGAATTAGGCCAAACCACGATAAAACAAACATTATTTGGAATTCACCATTATTTTTTTCCCGTTTACAATATATAGGCTATAGTAAAAAAAAAAAAGTGACTTAATATAGATAGATACTGTTAAACAAAAAGCAAACTCAGCATCTAACCATTATCGAATGGACATAATCATCTTCGAAGCGTTGCTTATATTTTTGTATAAGATGTAATCACACTTATAGGATTGTGTATGATTCATTCATTCAAGGGTTGAATTTAACACCCAAATCCATTACAAACTTGCGCCTCTTTGGTGATATTTTTATATTTTATGGTTGACTAAAGGACGACTATGCGTAATCTTTTAGCTCTGTAAATGCACCATCTCCGGTTTCTTAAAGATTATACACCCTATACACTCACGGTGTCTCGTGTTTGCTCAAAGAATTAATAGTGTCATATTTGTTGTGTCTGTATCGTAAATTCGGAAAAAATAGTAAAAATGTAACACTATATAATGCTTCGAATGAATTTAACCGCCAAAAATGTACATTTAAGTTTAAAATATGGATGAAAAAATTAATAATAATTTAAACCTTTAAAATTATTATTTATTGATTAAGTAGATTTTCAACATTAAAGGTATAACATATTCTTATAATATGATAAATAAAATTGAACGAATATTAAATATATCAAAATTAGTATATTTATAATGCAAAACTTTAAATTGTTTTTGTAAAACTGTACAACATGCGATATTTGTGCAAATCTATTTAATTACTATCAAAATTTAATAAAGTAGCAGTTATTGCAATCATATGTACAAAATGTTGTTTTCAAAAGTTGCTTCCAATATATATATATTATAAATATTTACATCTCAAAAAATACATTATATGTTATGTATACTATAAAATAGTTTAATGCTTCTTTTAAACCTTAACATGATTGCATTTGTATTAATCTAATACAATATAGTGAGTTCTCAATCAACCTGGTGTTAACTTTCAATGAATAGACCGTCCTTGTTTCTCGGGTGTATAGAAGTTACTTCCAGTTAATTTCCCAACTAATCGTTTCAGTGGTAGCTTCAGTATATAGCGGCGCTTAGTTAAACAAAGTAATTAATTAGGAGGTCTATGAGTAGTCCATATATTGTATTCACGTCTGTTGCAGTGTCGCAAACAATTTTTTTTCAATTAAGTGTTGATCATGAAGGTGGTGATTAAAATTCCGAACTGTCTACACGATCGACTTTTGGGAATTATCCATAGCGCACAAGAACTATGATTCAAATAAATTGAGAAATAATGTTGATATATCTTTTTCATTTTTCTAAAGTGGGATATTTATGACGAAAAAAACTTTTATTTTTAAAGTTATTTATAAGATATAAACGATAAAATATTTATAATTTTAACACTATTCATCCACTTTATTAAAAAAATACTAAAACGAACAAATATTTTACGTCATACACATTCATTGACAACTAATCTATATTTATTTAATTTACATATTATTTACAATGTCCCTAAAGGAAACACCAATGAAATTTTTTATAGTTTTATTGTATTCTCACACATATATATATATATAGTTATATATATATAGTTATATCGGAGGCAGAAAATAAATATATATAATATTACTTAACTCATTAGTAAAATTTAAAAAATATTTGAAATTAAAATCTAAAAAATATTCACACATTAATGTGAAAGCAGACATGTTTCTAATTCATTGTTCTATAACTGTATAATATATATGTTAAATATAAGTTAAAGATTGCTTCGACATAAAAAGAATAAAAAGAGAGGAGAAATGGTGTAGATTGGCAGCCATGAATTGAGCGGATGCTCTAATAATACAGCTGACAGTTGAAATGACAGGGAGCTTTCAGATTCAACACTAAGCAGACGGGGCACGCCGATTGCGTGTAAATATTTGCCAAACTAAAAATTAGTTAATTTCCCAAAGGAAGTTTAAAAGCTGTCATTAAATCTAAATATATTGCCAATCGCAGATCTATACTTCATATATGGTTGTTGAATCATAAAATCGGGGTGATTAAAATGGAAGTAATCACCACATCACTAACAAATTATACTGTAATATAATGATTTGGGAAAACTGCTCTTGATTGATTGGATATTAGATAATAATCGTCAATCATATTTATCAATTTCATTCATAGTTATGTATTTGTTATTATATTACTACATCATTGTCAGTTTTTATTGTACAGGGACAAACCCGAAGCACAAAACATCCGAAGAAATGTAAATATGCCTGTTATGAATGGGCTATAAGGTATTGTATAAAAAATTCTTGGGAATTGATATTTATATGCAGGTATGATGTGGAAACTACGGCAAAAGTTTTTTGATAATTTCTTATCATATATGGAGGTCAAACTTGCTATTTAACTAACCCTTTACAACCTAGCGAGTATGCAGAGAAGAAAAAGTACCACAGAGTCAATCATTTTTGTATATAATTTTTAAAGACGTTTGTGAAAATAATTTGCATTGATATCACATCAAATTGCAGTAAATATGTTGTACTATATATAGACATATTGCTACATATACGATGTTATATAGATATATATATATAATTACATAATATAAGGAAAATATTTAATGTTAATAAAATCTGTAGTATTATATTATAATACACAGACCCTATAAACTTAAATACTGCGATTCCCTCTGTTTTAAATGTATGTTACGTATACCATGTTAATTTAAATGTAAAGTAATGAAAATTTATTTATAAAAAAAAATATTTATAAAGATTTATAAACATATTTAATAAACATTTAATGTGTATAATATTTATTAATAATTTATTATTATAAAACATATTATGCTTATCAAAAGATTTTATCTGTAATAAACTGTCTTCTGTCGATTCTGGCTATATTTAAATACAAAGGTTCGAATATAATAAAGCTATATAAATTAAGATAAATAGAAAATGAAAAAAATATTATTTATGAGATTTCAACTCTCCTGGTAAAATCAAATTTAAAAAAATCCTTATTATATTTTATCTTAGAAGAGGACATCATTTTAAAACCGGAAAAGAAATTTCTGTGAGATAATTACTTAATAACACAATTAATTTCTTAGTAATATCTATTATCAAATGAGTAATATAATTTTTAACCTATCATATTTTCAATTAACGGTTACATTTAACACGATACATTGTCCAGTTGAAGCAAATAAAGTTTATTATCTTTATTACATATTGTTCGGTAAATAGCTTGCTAAATTGTAACTTTTCCCATTTTAATAAACTAATTTTAAATTAAATATATATGTATATATTATTGCAAAACTAAACTGAAATGGTTATGCAATTTGATGATACCAAAAATGGAAGCTATCAACCATAGTAAATTTAGCTATAATAATTATAGTAACTTTATAAAATATATAATATTTATCCATTTATCAATTGATCTATTTTACTGTCACAAAAGGACAATCAATTAATATATACTGTCATGAAATAATATAATAAAAGATTAAAGTATTACTTAAAAGATATGTTAAATTTGATGTCATTGAAGAATAAGGGATTTAATGCAATAAATAGATTCATTTTAATCGATTTATCAGTATTCGACGGTCGATATTATGTAAGGGTCGACAGGTTAATTTAAATTAATTTTCAACGTTAAAGTACACCCACAGAGAAGACGAGAGGAAACTGCATGAATATTATTATAGAGACTTTGGGAAAATACAATCAAACTTATAGGTGAGACCAGTGAAAAATATAGAGTGAAAGTGAAAAGAACTTGACGTTGATGGTGACAGGGACTTATAGCGCTGTGCAGTTAGGTGGTGTCAAGACCTCGAAAGATGCTGGACGCATGGTGTAGATCAAAGAAATGATGATGGATTGAGATATTATGATGTGTGCCAAAACTATAGGGGATATCCCGATCAGCAAAAGTGACTATAATTATGACATGTATATATTATATACACTGATGCAACAATTTTAAAAAGATAAATTTTATCTGGAAAACTAGGTGGACTAGTATAAATGGGTACCTGAAATAGTTTGTAAATTATGGACGACCAATTATCTTTGATCTATATTCAGCGGTATCAAATTAAAGTCACGTCATCAACTTGATATATCTCGTGATCCATATTTCGTTAAATTTGGCTAAAACAAGGCAACTAACTATCCATGAAATTAGAATTGATAGGTTATTTTTAATTTGATCTTCCACTGTATGAATAAACTTATTGTACAATATATACATTTTCACTATATACGTAACACAACATATTCAAAGAAAGGAAAATATTTCAATAGTTTATCCTGAATCTATGAGTAGGTATTTACAATAAATATATATTCAGTTGTCTTTTCTTTAGCTTAAATTCTTCATATTTTAATGGTTATATTTGTTTTGAATGGTTTGTATGCATAATTGATAAGATTTTTAACATATTACATTATATAAATAATATTATATAATTATTTATTTATTTACTAATAAATTAATAAATAAAGTAATTATAGGCCATATAACATAAAATAAAAATATTTTGAATATGGTTTAAAACCGAAATAATGTGTAATAATGATTAAGATACAAAACAAAATACTAATATTAAAATCATAAGAAAAAAATTCCAGTCAATGAAAAAAACTTATTTTCGTGGAAATGCTAATTAGATATAATATTATGATAAAATTATAATAATTTTATACTCAACATGCTATATGTTAAAACCTTGAAAAGAAAAGCGGAATCCAGAGACAAAAATTGACCAACAAAATTTGGTTAATAAATTATACGATGTGTGTTTAAATAATTGATTCTACATAGACATACCATTTTAAAACTAATTATAACGGTTATTAATAATACAACGGTAAATCAAAATATTTAAGTTTACTCCTCAATATTACCACGAAAATAAATAAAAATAGAAGTAACTGAAAACATTTATTGTAAAATAACAATAAAATGCTATTATAACATCAAGACTATTCAAAGGAACCAAATCTTTAGGACCGAACTCCATTATAGTTAAACTCTATAGGACCGAACTCCACTATAGTCAAACAAAACCTATGCGTTATCGTCAAACAATAAATAATAATAAAAATGTTCAATATCTAAAAAAGGTAATATTTTATAAAACAGCAGTGAAACAGCCTACCGAATATAATAAACAAAAGCGTAACCAGGAACAGATCTCATCATAAATAATAACACGTGTAATAAATAAAAAAGAACAATAATATGGGAGACGACTAAAAAAGGATACGGGACTTTAGACCCTCAACAATTACACTTAGCGATTTAGAAAAACGCAATTAGGCAAACATATAATTTATTTTTATAACATAATAAATAATTTAATTATTGATCTATATTTATGGCAGTCTTGCTCAACGTGGCATGTGTAAAATTTATATATTTCCTCGTATAAAATATACACCACGCAAATTTATTTATTATGTTGTATTAAAGTATCCATCATTATAAGTTTATTTTGTTGCTTCGCTGTTGTATTATAGTTGTATAATTTGGCTTTTAGATATTAATTCCTGTCGAAAGCGTTAATTACACACCACTATAAATATATCATGATAATATTATATATATGGCATAAACTATAATATATTATAAACGATATAAACGATATTACAAAATATATATATAGGCAAAACTAAAATTACAATAGGTGTATTTATGCTGATTAAATCTGCTTTAATTCTTAATTATATTAAATTGTCTGAGCCAGGCGCGGTACCGGCTTCCATCTTATTTTTATCCCCATATATAGTATAAAATAATATTGTTCATTGTTTTCATGGTTACGTGTGTAAATTACATATTAATATTGATTCAATAGTTTCAGATATATGTATATATACACTCTCAACAGTTGATCCAATCCAGTCTATGTGGGTGCATTTTATAGGCGCCTCTTTGTATAATTTACAACTGGTAGTGTATATATGGGCGCTCCTTTTATGCCACAATGGGCATATATACTTCGGAGTCAACGTAAACAAATAAATTAAAATGTGTCCCACTTGACTTGTGCAAATTGTTTTAATAAAATACTTGAACACTGTAACACAGCGGAATAATACACTAATTTTGTCATTGAATTATGTTATGATATTATGCGTTTTTTATAGGAGACATATGAATATTGTTTTAGAAATTGATTTTATAAACTGGCTATTTGTATATATCGTTAAAAAATAACCAACATTGTGTTCACCTTAATTTGTTTATATAATTTGATAAAATATAAAAATTAAATATAATGAAACTGCAAACTCTAATAACTTATTGTAATATGTTATTTGATAGTTATAGTTAGTTAATGAAAGAAAGTTCACCATAAAATAAATAATTGATTTCCAATGCAAAAGTCCAATTATATAAAGTAGAACCTCATATAAGCATGTTATATATTATAAACATTAAATATCTTGTAATAATTCAAAATGAATACTATAAGAAAATTAACTCTTTTCAATTTCTCAAATTTTGATGAGTTTATTTTACTATAATAATAAATCTAAATTGTTGCCAACAACTTATAAAGCAAATACAAGAAAATTTCAATTAATTTTGTAGTTTTAAATATAATTTTTTTAATAAAAATAATTTTCTTATACAATAATTATTTTTATAAAATATAGTGTTGTAAAACTTTATTTTTGTAATATAGTAAAATAAGACTTTGACACATATCATCTGATACCTCTACTAATGCATTTGTTAAATGGAGCATCGTATAGTCGCAATAGGTTTAGGTCTTAAGTTAATTAATCTAAAAATATTATAAAAATTCTCAACCGATGAGCTAAAATGAGACAAAATCTCAGAAAAACAGGGAAAAGAGGGGGCTGGCTGGCCATATATTATGTGAACGGAAAACGAATCAGAGAGGAAAATGGAGAACAGTTTCAATTTTCAACTAAAAGCTGTTATGGAGCAAATCTGCTGAAATAATTATCATCTAACACCTCTCTTGTTCCCCCTGGCCTGACTCATCACAAGTTACAAAACGTTTTTGATTTAATCAAAAGAAACTATCACGCAAACACCAAAATACGTATAAGCTATACAGATAGATAAAAATTTAATGCAAGATTGATCTATAAAACCATTTTAAAATTCTGCTAGCACCAATATATATCATTTTCTTTGACGCTTACTATAGTTTTCCGCTGCCCCATTGATGTGGGAAAAAAGTTAAAATCAATTAATCGCCAAATTATAATATATTGTTTATGGTATATAAAACAACACATAGGCAAGGCGAGGGAAATGAAGCAAATACTAATGAGTTCTCCCTCACTCACTCACTGCACTGTAACCCAAAATAAGCCTGGATGATACAAATGGATTTATAAATGTAAATTTGGGTGGCAAAATACCTAATTATGAACTGCTCACATTGACTCGCTAGTAGAAATGTGTATAATATCAAATAAGTCGGATGTTTGGTTGAGGTTATTCTGGTGATTTTAATTTAATTAGACAGCCGCATTGCAGAGAAAGAGAGAGAGAAAGAGAAAATATTATAAAAAGTAAGAGTAGGATAAGCGAGTTGTTTTCTATTGTTTCACCATGCATTCCTTTCAGCAGTGGTTCTGGGAGTGACAGGCTCCTCTATATAGGAGTGTTCAGGGGTCCCAATTGGGAGCAATATAGGCTTGCGCGGATCAGTCACTTTCTTTACTTTAATTCTGTTCTATTATAGAAGATGTAAGAATTAAATCTTAACTGTTAGTGAGGTATGTATACTATTTTATATTGTTTGTTGTTCTAGCAATTTTTCAATTAAGTTGAAGAGACAGTATAGGTATATACAATATATGAAAATATCTTGCCACAGTTTGCAATTGAAAAAGTCGAGTATCTGGTAATTAATGAAGTTAGTCCTTTTATAAATTTTGCTTGATAATATTATATTATAGTATATTAGTTGTTTTAAAAAAATTACATTAAACATTTTAATAGGTAATTGACAAAACCTCATTCATGTCCAATTATAATTAAACATATTTAGTACAGTTTTCACTATGGAAATAATTATTAATCAACAATAACACAAATGTTTCCTCGGAAACTAATAATATACATTATAATAGTCTGGTATAACATAAATATCAATATTAAATTGGAGATGATGAATTGGGTTGCATCAGGAGATAATTGACTATGGTAATTGTTCTAGCAAATCCTGTCAGTGACAGTTTGAACACGTCAGCTATATAAATAATCAATAAAAATTTGTGTTGGTATTTAATATGGCTGTCTCTATAACATAAAACGTTCTGCAAACTTAAAATGTACTAATTTCTATTAAGTTTCGTAGAAAGTAATTGATTGAAATTTCAGCTATAAAATTTATTTTTTACAATTATGTTTAGTTTAGGATATTTAAGTTAAAAAATTGATGTATATATATATATAAGGATAACACTTTGAAAAACATTTTTTAAATTAAAATGTTATTCACAAACTAAATTGATCGATACCAGTAATATGAGTGTACTAATAATTATTTATTATTAGTACACACAACTAATTCAACTCTCTCTATATCTAGCTATATAATATTGAAATATGTTGACTCACTATATTTCAACACAGAAAAGGGCATTTCGAATTTAAAAAATAAATACCAAAACGTTAGAACAAAGAACAGACAAACGCCACGCGTGCGCCATCTGCCAATTAGAATTTAGTGTAAAATAATCCCAGATGCAAAGTGTGTCCTTAAAGTGGCTTTTATAACTATGATGATCACCAACTAATATAGCGCATTTATATAGCTCCATATGTGGACTGACAGTTCACATGTAGCGGAGAGAATGCATCAAAGAGTCCCGCCATTTATCTTTGACAAACTTATAAGGGGAGAAACTTTGTTATCCTCATATAGCCCTCATATTGCCGAATATTTCGCTGACTGCAGCGGGATAACTCCGCGAAAGTTATGATAGGCGATGTACACGTTCTATTTTAGTTTTAAAAATGTTAAACTTTACTTTTTTTTAAATAATTATTTCAGAAAATTCTCAAATGTTTTGGGTTCTAATTAGAGATGTGATTTAGCTAGTTATTCAAATAATTACGACAACCGAATATGCATATACAGGCTAACGTGTATCAGATTACTGAAAACAAAACAGAAATAATTGTGTGCTGATAAATAATTCAAAGGAGAAACAGAACCAAATAAATTGTAGGTTGTCGCTAGCATAATTAAAAGATATTTACAATAGACAATGCCCAAAGCGAAACGTAGATTTTATTACATTCTGGAAAAAATACTTGAATTGAAAAGAATAGAGGTGGAAATTTTATAAAAATAATAACTAATAGTGGAAAATACCCACATTTGAATGTAAAGAAATGCTTATTATTTTTTTAAAAACATCATAATATAAAATATATAGTATGTTCAACCACAATATTGCAATAATTTCTAAATTCTAACCTTCAAATAAGTCAGAATTTTATTAATTTCAAAGACTATAATGCTTAAAAACGGTTAAAATATGGTATCTAATTAGTGTTGCATGCCCCACTCCTGACTTAATTAATATAATTAACTTTAAATTATTATCAGCAATATCTAATATTCGACTGAGTCACTAAAATTATCGCAGTTTATATATCAGACAAATTACGAATTAGTTTGACTGTTTCATATAAATGAGAATAGGCTGATAATAAGTATGTTAAATGTGTTTGTGTCTGCAGTGTTGCAGTCCTGTAGCCTATATATATTGTATATAAGTGGTTGAAGTAATCAGATATTACTTGAAAAACAGCCGACAAAAAACGAAACCCCAGTGAAACAGTCCGCATTACATATTATATAGCCAATTTGATTTATGCCACATGCAAAAAATTTCACACTTCTCTTCTGCAACTAACAAAGAAATCTGGATAATATTTTGAGAGAACTAAAATATGAGACACATGATTCAAGCTGAGCTCCTTTCCATGGCCGTCGTCACATTAGTTTAAGAAACGATAAAGAGTCATTGATGATGGAGAAACAATGAGGCGATGGGATCAGCTGTTTTAAAAAGCAAAAAACGCTTCTCTTATTCTTAATGTCCCTTTTTATTCATCTTTTAATCGAAAATATAATTACGTAATACTTGAAGAGCGTTGCAGAAAAGGTAACGTTTAATATTGACCGCTAAACGACCGTTTATAATAAACACTCAAAACACTGTGACGAATTATAACAACACATATTTTCACTTTCGCAAATAATATATTAATAATTGTTTAAACACAATAATAGCTTCATCATTTCCACAAAACATTCAGTCGATTTTTCCAGGATACGTAACTTCGATAGTTCAAATTAGAATTTCAATCGTTTTAATCAATATATTCTTCTTAGCATTCCTTCCATCGGTAACTATAAAACAAGTGCTAAAATCGAAATGAAGTCTTTACTTTTCTTCTTTTAATCCAGTATAATTGAGTCATATATGGATTATTTGCCTTCATAAAAGTATTAGTTTATGTATTCTTTGTTGGTGGTTCCATGTAAATGTATAAGATATACAATTTAATGAATGCTAAACTAAAAAAAATTAAAAAATTAAACGCACGTTTATATAATATCTCAGAATTTATGTCATAATTATATTCTAATTTAAAATATGTTGAAACAGAGTAAATTGTACATACATATATATATAGGCCTATATATATATCTTGCAAAAATTCAAAAAAATATTTATTATTTATATACAATTAGGCAAATACATCACTGTACTTTTATTGTGCATATAAGCCTAATTATTACAAATAGATGACATATATACGGGAATTCGTTTCATTACTTCTCAGTTTCCAGCTCGATAAGAAAATAATGGATTGCTCGGTTTGCTAAGTGGATTTACCTCGGTGGCCCCTTATAAGTTGACGATGACCCAGTCACGGACAATCTTTCGTTTGTAATTATTTGACCAAGATGGAATCCTCTGAGGAATGGACCCCATTCGAAGTACCAGAGAAGACTATATAATACGTGATAGGTAGGATATGTCGAACTTTTAGAACGGTATACTAGCCAACGACTTACTTTTGGGATTAAGTCACATCAATAAACAATATAGATTCATTATAAAACAAAAAAGCGAGGTGTATATAGTAACCAATCTTCAAGGTGATTATTTTGGACTAGATAAGTTAGCTATACAGGTGTTTTAAATGTTATTTCGATTTTTTTATTAATAAAATCAAAAAACAGGTCTTAAATGTAAAATTCGAAAATGATAAACAAAACATTTTAAAAGTATTTACCATTGCATATCTTTTTAGGATAATATGTAAACATAAATAACAGATTTGGAAAATTAGACTTGGTGGGGTTGCATGGACGGTAAATTAAAAGGGGGCCATTCTAACAGCGGTTTACAATAAATAATCTAAAATATCAAATTTAAAAATGCCCCTTTTTCTACAGCAAGATTGTAACTCCCACAACAGCCCCTCTCAGAATCCGACTCTGCATTTTATAGAAGGTTTTTTGTATATTAATGTTATTCCGAAATTTAAAAGAATATGTTTTGAAAGTCTTTTAAAATTTAAAAAAATATTAATGAAACAAAGCAAGTTATATTGTCCACGACTATATATAATATTATATAAAGATAAGATATAGCACAGACAGTATCTCCTTTTAAAAACGAGTAATTATTTAATTTACACCCCTCATAAATAAATGTGAATCATCTTTTTGTCAAATACGGACACTCTCAATGTGATACAGGACGAATATATGGCTAGTTTCGGACTCCCCAGAGGGAAGAAAATTGGACGCTAACCTTTGCGCAACTACCGACTGAAAACCTTTACATTCAGAGACCACGACTCTGCTGGCAGAATGCGTAGCCCCTGGGTCCCTTCCAATTCTTGTCCGCCGTCACTCACGAGAAGGCCAATATATTCGCTGGCAGACATTCCGTCCTTTACAATGTATTACGTCATTGAATCGTGAGCATTTTTCACATCTTTCGCTGGACGCTGTCCACCTTTCTAAGTTAACATATTACTCAGGATATTATAAATTAGGTTAATTCTGTCTTCTATACGCAGAAACAAAGTCGGCATTTTATTATAGCGACTAGGAATAGACAGTACACATAGTCTAAAGGCAACGCCAACGTATAATAGGGAAATCGCAGAAGGCAAATTGAATTTAATTGCTGAAACATGACAGACTTATCGGTTTCGTAAATGTCAAATAATAAAAGAATATTATTTTTTAAATTAACCTTTTCTTTTGAATTAAATTCAATATATAATTGAATTGATCACAGATGCTATTTATTAAGTGTTTACAGTAAATATTTATATTTGTCGTTAAAAGAAGACTGTATAATGTTAAATGATGTATCAAAGATATTTTGCTAAATTGCTCAAACTATTTTTAAAAATTTGTTTTAATAAACTCTCCATAAAGTTTAATACGATCTTAAGAAAACAAAAGCTATTTGCAGACAGTCTGTTTGACAAGGGGATTATTAAAAAATCTACTCATTGAAAAGTTCATAATATAAAAGCATTGAAGGAAATTCATTAAATTCGAAATTAGAATTTGACAGCTGTAAAAATTAGTCAGGATTAATATTTAAATAGGATTGTCTGTAATACTATGATTCTGATGTAAATATAATTGGCCTGTCTTATCCTGTCCTGTTTAAGGGATTGAACACGTCAAGTTAATATCCCAAAAAGAACAAGATGACATTTAGGAAAATATTAATAGATACATTATTTATACACTTTAATAAAGATTATTAAGCAAAAATATGACCATCCTTATCTTTATTAATATTTTTAAAATGTTAAGGTTCTAATATAGAAAATAACTTTTATTAAATACTCGATTAAAGACTCAAATACTCGATTCATCTCACATTGACTATATATACTTTTTTTCTATACTTAAAAAGTCTAGGAATTTTTATAACGAGATTTTAATGTGATCACTGAGGTGAACATTTTATACAAAATAAACAAACATCATATAGAACCTTTTGATTCAATTGATGTTTTTAAAAAAGTTGAAATGAATTCCACTTCATTACTTCTCTATCTTAGTATTTTAGATACTTTTATAAATATTAGACATACGGTCTATATATACTTATAATTCAAAAGTAACTCTATAGGGCAATACTTATAAAGACATTGTGCTCATTATATGTTTAAACAAACCCTCTTTCCCTTACATATTATTATTCTATTTCCTTATTAAGTAGAATATAAGATCTTTTTGTGAATAAAGTGATTGGAAAAAGCGGTGGATACGAAAGTTTAACGATTTCTATATTACTTAAATACTATATATTACATATAGAGCGACCTTATGAGTCAATAATCATCTCTATAAATATAAAACGTCAGGAGCTAATATTATGAACTTTTTCTAAAACAGAAAGTGTATTGTAATACGAAAAGTATAATGTTTTAATTGTATGATTTTAAAAAAATTAAAAAAATTAATTTTAAAAATAATTATAACTATCGAATTGACATATATATTATTAATATAACAATAATTGATAACAGCAATAATATATTTTAAATGTAAAAAACATAAATTAAATTTTAAGAAAATATACGATTTGATTGTAATTATATTATAAATATAATATATAAAAATATATTTTACGGTATATTTATTTTACGAAATATTTTAAATTAAAATAAAATTAATAATTGTAAATAAATCTTTAATTAAACAAAGTTTGATATTAATTCAAAAAGTCTATAAGGTTTAGATTATCTCGTTGAACTCGAAATATCTTAGTTAAACAACAGAAATTTTTAGATTTACAAAATAACGGGTGCAGCGACTTTCTAGCATAATTTTAATTTAATATATTCTAGAAGTGGATATTATCAAAAAGCAACAAGACAGCTAAGAGAAGGGTAAACAAAAACAGTTACATCCTGTTTATAAACTTTACCTCTATATGTTATTTTTTCGGCTTCGAGCTTTCAGTTTCAATTTAATTTATTATTTACAAACCCCGACTCACCCGCTCGGCAGATTTGGCCGGCTGTCCGGAATCCTCGGCAATCAGCGTCACCCTGTGCACGCCAAGATTGGCCCTGGTCAGTACCCGGGCCAACTTCATCTCCCCCGAAGCCGAATCGAGCGAGAACAGCTCCAGCTCACCTCCCGAGGATCGCTGCTTCGCCGCCTCACTCGTCATCTTGATGCGGTAGTGGATGCGGGCGTTGGTCCCGCTGTCCTGGTCAGTAGCGCTGGCCACCAACACCGAGAACCCTGGGACCTCGTGCACAGAGACGCGATAGACCTCGGGCTTGCTTATGTTCTTGCCCGGGTTATCGTTGCTCGGCTCTGTGGGGAGGGGGGCGGGATTTGGCGAGATCGACTCAGGCGGTTATATATTAAAAAAAGTACGATTTTAAATAAAATTACGATTTTATGAAATGATATTTTACGATGTAATTTTTAGGAAAGTTATCGTGAAATTGAAGATTTGATTTTCCTGTCTTATTAGTAAAAATTGCCAGTGTTTATTTTTACCTTCAAAACATCATTCGTAGCATGTTCACGGAAAGTGGATCACATTGATAATAATAATCTGTTCTATTATATGTTTACACGATATATTTATAGGTATTTGAATATTTTCTACAATTTATGCATGCTAAAAATGGATTCTTATTGTACGCCATGCCCTGTTTGATATCATATGGTACTAAATATATGCATGTTATTTGTATTGCAGAGGATCGTTTCACCAGTCCAATATTCTAGATTTAATTAATAAAATGGTTTATTTATGTTGTTAATAAATAAAAACGGAGTTTAAAAATTATCTCATGATGACCTTTTGTGGCATGTCATTAAAAAAATTTCGATATTGTAAATAAGAAGTTAGATGGGAAAAAGCAAGGAACTAAATAGATTTGTAGACGACATGTAAAGTAATTTAATTTTGAGGATGGTTTCAGATAAGTTTATAAAAATAATAAATACCCAGAAAAAGGATAAACAATAAAGAACCCTATGTAAAAATTATCCGCTATAAGAAAAAGATTAAACTAAATAAAAATTTACATGATAATTAGACGTTTCGAGTGAAATTTTTTGTTGTTGGTAGAAACAGGTATTAAAGATATTAAAATAATATATTAATTTATTTTTTATATTTCTTCTGAACAATTAGGTACTCAATAGAATTTAGATACATATATTTTATTACATTTATTCATAGCGGTAAACAAAATGTAGTTTATTTATGATATTTGCATTTTTATTACAACGTCGCGCAAAGTTTTCATACGTCTAAAGACATATTTTAGTAATGTAAGATAATAAAATATAATAAAAAGTTCAAAGCATATATCTCAATGTTAATAACATGTTCTATTAAGCAATTTTATAGGAAATTGGTATAGAGTAAGTTTGATGTAGAACCAGCTGATATAAAGTAACTTTGATGTAGAACCAGCTGATGTAGAGTAAGTTTGATGTAGAACCAGCTGATATAGAGTAAGCTTGATGTATAACCAGCTGATGTAGAGTAAGTTTGATGTAAAACCAGCTGATGTAGAGTAAGTTTGATGTAGAACCAGCTGATGTAGAGTAAGTTTGATGTAGAATCAGCTGATATAAAGTAAGTTTGATGTAGAACCAGCTGATGTAGATTACGTTTGACGTAGAACCAGGTAATGTAGAGTAAATTTTATGTAGAACCAACTGATGTAGAGTAAATTTAATGTAGAACCAACTGATGAAATGTTTTTTGATGATGTAAGTTTGAAATGGAACGAGCTAATGTAGAGTAAGTTTCAAGTAGAACCAGCTAATGTAAAGTAAATTAGATGTAGAACCAACTGATGTGAGATATTAGAATGTAGTCAGTTTAGGATTTGATCAAACAATATTATTACAAATTGTATATGTTTTATTGATTTTTATAGCATTTTATAATTAATTTATATATATATTATTTTACAATTTGTACCATTATTTGCAATCTGCCATCTATAACTATTAAGATATTGTATATGTAACATTTATCATTTCACTTATTTTACACAAAATAATAATTACATTATATGTATATATTTTTAAATATTGTGATAAAAAGTTTGTTATAATACTTGACATATATGTCAAAACTAAAATGGTTTCTCTGTCAATGCCGTCAGATAAAGAATGTAATTGAAAAATAAAATTGAAAAATTATCATTAAACTTTTACATATTTATTATCAGCACTGATAAACATTTAAATGCGCTTTTCAAGATAATTTTTTAACTATAATTTCTATAGAATAAATATGTATTAAACTTTCAATACCATAATATAGTTATAAATTAATGTTTAAAAGTTATGGTAAAATATGCACACAATTTTAATATTTGAAATATTTTTTATTAAAGATAGTTTGACAATTTAGAGAGACAGCTTAGAATTGTCCTCTATAGTTATTGTATCATATGCTTATATCAAATATAATGAACAATTTTAAACCATTTGAGATACCGTAATATATTTGGTCATCTGGAGACATCATGATTTTTTATCAACATATGTAATCAAAGTAAGCATAAAATAATACAAACATGATCAAAACAGTTAGCATATTTAGACTAAAGTTTATTTTGAGTATATAATAAAATGATAGAAATATTTAGTCAATTATTTCGAACTGATAATATTATTCTATTAAACATTTTATTCAAGATAGGTGTTATATTAAATAAATAATATTTTTAGTCTATTGACGCTTTCAAGACAAATATTTTTAAAAAACTAATAAATTTCCACCGAAACCAAGTTTTAGTCGAAACATTAGCAAGTTTCCTCCGCTATAACATAACATGACAAAATGTACCATTATATAACACAAAGATTTGGGTGTCCCCCAACTAGACCGATTGCAAATGTACAATCAGTATAACTGCTCCTTCCGCCCTCCATCTCTCAGTATAACTGCTCCTTCCTCCCTCTCTCAGTATAACTGCTCCTCCCTCTCTCAGTTTAACTGCTCCACCCTCCCTCTCTCAGTTTAACTGCTCCACCCTCCCTCTCTCAGTATAACTGCTCCTCCCTCCCTCCCTCTCTCAGTATAACTGCTCCTCCCTCTCCCTCACTCACCAATACCAGGGCCCAACGGATGTTGGAACTGGGGTGCGTTGTCGTTGACGTCCTGGATCTGAATGCAGACGGTACCGGAGCTGGATAGGGTCTTTTCGCTCCCCATGTCGCTGATCCGAACTTCGATGCAGTGCTCCGTCTAGAAATCGCATGTACGGGACAGGGGGAACACTTGACATGACTTTTAGAAAACGTGACTGGCTGTTAAATATTTTGAGTGATAATGTCTAGTTATGTTATTAACATAAAGTATAAGTATACTGGCTAGCATAACATGTTTGTTGGTGTATTAAGATTGGCTAATAAAATTAATTTTTATAGTGGTTATAAAACTAAGAGAAAATTAAGGATTGTTTAGTATTAAGCACAATAACCAATAGCTTTTATTAAAATCAACTACTGCAAATAAAACTAAATCAAAATAAAATAAACCCACAGTTACAAGTGATAATTAAATAAGTATTATTATTTTTTTATTGTAACGGTTAGATTAACGGAAGTGATTTATATAATTATTTTATTTATGCTTTTATTTTATTTTATTGCATATTTATTGATTTGCCATACACCACATCCGCCGCAGCTTACATATAAACTAACAACTCTGAATTAACTTAGAAAAAGAAAGTCACTTTAAACGAAACCTTTCAGATATAATGCTAAAACATATTTTTGAGAGGGGAAATATCTTGCATATTTTAATAATATATTTTAAAGGTTTCTTTTTTTGACTTTATCTGTCATAATTGAAATTGTAAGAAGTGTAATTATAATTGTATAATGTTAATGTTTATATACACAATCTGAATTTAAATATGTTTTTTATTTTACATCTTAAACAAACAATAATTAATATAAAACCTATCAAAAGATAATGAGAAAAGATAAAAAGGAAATTTTTTTTCTTCTTGTACAGCAAATTAAAAAAATGGTGATACATAGAACATATAAATAATATGATCCGTAATAAACAAAAAATGTGAAATAATCTAGATAAAAAAGGTTAACCAATAATTTTAGTGAAAATAATCTAGATAAAAAAGGTTAACCAATAATTTTAGTGAAAATAATGATGATAAAAATATAAAAAGTAATGAAAAAAATTTAAAACCAAATTTTTGGAAATACGTATTTTGCTTATTTATGTTTCCACTACATATTAACTACTTAAAATAAAATTCTAGATGAATTGAGATAGTTATTTATCACACCAAAAAAACAATCTGGCATGAAAATTAACTTACTTACCTTTTGAAATGTGACCGACATAGTTAAATACATATACAATATATATATATAAATATTCTATATCGATCCTATATTGTTCTATTTTACGATTCCTAAGAGAGTATTTAAAGATCAAAGTTAAAATTATTTCAAAATGAGAAAATGTAATGTTAACCTGATTGATATGCATGATTATAAAGAATATATAATAAACCAGAAATAACATATATATATCTGTATATATATTTGTTGATATTTAATAACTACAACTATAATTGCGAAATAGATGTATAATGTCTCCGATTGAAGTTTTGAAATGTATTTTGCTTTTGTCTAAAAATAACAAGAGATAATACATATCAATGTTTTTTTAATCTCCATATGGTTTTGGAGTTTCGAGCTCTACACGATCGAAGTTATTATAAATTGAGTTAATTATTTTTTATAAATACAACATCATGCAATAGGAAATAAAAACTTAAATATTTAGATTAAAAACATTTAAGTTAATTTAGATATATATATTTTCAAATGTAATTTTTTATTAGTTTGAAATATAAACTGAAAATACTAGAACACCATGGCATAACCGTGGTCATATGCAACACTGAAATCACACATCACAAATGGGTGTAACCTAATTAATATATGTATATAAACCATAATTTGTCTTAATACTAAATCTATAATATATTCATCTTTTCTATTCATACGATTTACATTAAAATAAACGTGCTTCATAGACTTTGAACGTGACACATCAAAATACTTGACATTATAATAGGTTATACTACATAATGAGCATATCGCGCGTGTAAATGATTTTTATTCTTTTTTCTTTGATGCAAAGGCAAGAAATATGTTGTTACCAAGGGTACTTCGCTAATCACTTTAACTGATTTAACTACTTACGAGGCGTCGTCTACTCGACAGAAACTCTCCATGCGGTATGTAATGATAAAATAAGCAAACTCTGACACGTCCGAGTATACGATTATGAAAGAGTTTTTTTCCCTTATTTTTTGTAAAGTGTAAGATTATATGATACATAAAATATATACATATATATATTCAGTTATGAAATCATAGTAAAATATTTTTGAAAACATTATATCAAATGATATTTTCATTAAACATGAACAAAACGCATTTCTATAGTTCATAAATATATCATAACGTAATTATACAAACTAATTCTAATAAAGACACAAAAAATTACATATGGCAGTTAAAACTAACATTAACTAACATCATATGATGTTTGCAAATAAAATATTCATCGAGTTATTTAAAAACAAAACAATTTATTTTATCATAAAGTAAGTTATACAAAAAAGATTATATATAATCGACATAAACTGATGGTGTATTCAAGATGCACATTTCACTTAACATGATATAATTTAAAACAACATTTGAATGAGAAAAATCGATAGCTATATATAAATAATTTCACGATGAAATAAAAAAAGGAATTTCCGTTTCTTCTATTAATTTAAACAATGTTATTATATTATAAGACGTTTATACTTCCCTAAATTGCCTGTATCATCTAATCACTTGAAAAACAGGAAGCATTCATTGTTCAGCAAAGAAGATGTATTATAGAAAATGATTATTAGCCTGACATGAAATCACATGTTTCAACGTTTTCGTTCTTGATGTGTTTGCACAACTTTATAGGGATAATATCCATAGTTACGTGTATTAATTAACTATATACGAATAAATATATAAATCCCTTTGCAGAATATATAATTTTATTTGCAGTACGTTAACAATTAAATTGTCATATATAAAAACGACTTCGATGTAATAAAAGAAAATAATTAAAAATGATGACATGATTAATTTGTTAAGTTGGTCTTCAGTTGTATTTAGATTAACGAATAAACTATTAAATATTATAAAAATATGATGATAATAATTATATACCACTAAATAAAACGTATATGAATATATGAATTAAAATAGAACTAAATAAAACGTATATGAATATATTAATTAAAATAGCAATTAATACATTAAAATTTTAATTTAAAATGTTTTTACAATTTTTTTTAAACAATAAATTCTAAATAAATTAACAAGATGATATATTATTGCCACACTGCGAAATACAGAACATATTGTTATAATCATTGGATAATAATATAGAATTTGCATATGCTATCATGGTTACTTCTTGAATATTGTATAGTTTGTCCGAATAGTATTAAAAATCCACACATATTTTATCTTGTGTTGTTTGAAGCAAATATACTTCACTTATACGCACTCATATTTTTTTTACTACCGGTTGTAAATATATACATAGGCATGTTTGAACATGTTGACTTTAGAAAATCACCATTAACACAACATCTCATCAATGTTATACAAATTTTTTTAAATAAAAAATACATACGTCTAAATTAAAAAAGCATAGTTTTGTTAGCAAAATTATAGAACAAATCTTATTTGAAAAAAGGTGAATTAAATTAAATCAAACGATATTTAATTGTAATTACCAGGACAACAGTCGCGCTTTTTATGCCCTGTTCGTGTTGTTCAGTCCTTTTCTTATGGGGACATTTCACTTTTTTATTCCTTAGCTTCCTGTGATGACAAATCGAAGGCAATATAAGTCGAGGCGGCTCGGCTGCTAATATTCGTGACAGAAATGAACCTCGTGTTATGTAGTAAAACATATTTATGATTCAATAACTAAAATAGATGAAATATTATAATCCCCAGAAGTTGATCGGCGAGTAAACTATAAGGCATAATGGGCCAAATTGTTTTCGGCTTTGATTGCTGTTCATATTATGAATTTCATGAGTTAAAGAAAAATTAGTATAGATTCATTGCAAACATAAATTAGAGGTAGATTATGTTTGGCGAAGAAATTAATAAAATTATTCTAAGAACAATATACATTTTAAAGGGGACTATCTCGCCGCGTGTAGAAATTGGAATAGTAATATTTTTCGTTGTCTTTTTTAATTAAGAAAATTTAGCAAAAAAGGAACAAAACTGACTACTTTTGGCCATTAAATACAATTTTATTATTTAAAATATTATTCGTAATTTGGTTATATAAACTTATCCAAATTGTATAAACATACTGGAGTTTGTTTTTAGTTGAATTGGCCTGTAAATAAGTTTGATATTATTTTTTGCTATTTATCAATATAGTCTTTATTATAATTTTACTTTTAGAATAAGTTAATTATTACATTAATTTTGTTAGTTTTCTGGTGGTATCAAGAGAGGAATATAAGAATACTCTCAGTTTTTATTTAGCTCGCTTCATTAATAAAAAATATTACAATGCGATTTACACATCCAAATAATGAAATACGTCGTAAAACACTAGCCGCGTTTTACTTAAGTTTAAGATGTAATTCCATTTTATATGGTTATATTTCGGAACAATAAAAAATATATGCATACAGTTTCTTGATATTTCACGTACCACCATGCACGTATCCATGTTTTCATATGGGCACTCCATATTCGTAAGCTGCCTTCGTTGGCGATATAGCGATCTATATCGGTATAGTTGTGAATTCAGCATCAAAAAGGTATTATTTCCTCTTACATCCGCTCTTCGTTCTGCATATTAGCTTGGCTGACATGCGGGATATCTCTCCCCAAAGCAGTCCTATGTGTCGGACCTTTCAGTACATTATCACTGGACGGTGGACTTCAAAATGCTATACAGTCAAACCTCTATTTGGCTTCGTGGAGGAGGAGTCTCACGATTTAACCTACAGGCTTGTTTTCTTTCCATGCACCCTCTTACCTGGATGAGCGGGCACAAAAACAACAACAATAAACACTAGAGGTTAAAGTCATGCTCACCTGAGCCTCACGGTCAAAACTAGTGGCGGAGAAGAGTGTTCCATTCCGGTGCAACTGGAACTTTCCCGAGCTGAGCCCATAGAGCAGGGTGAACTGGACACGGCCGTTATCTCCCGCGTCGAGATCCCGGGCTCTCAGGGTCCCGATCACCTTGTTGGCCGGCTGGTTCTCGCGCAGTACAAATCGGCTGGGCTCTAACAATTCTGGCACGTTGTCGTTGACATCTTCAACGGAGACTAGGATGATGGCGGTGGCAGTCTGTTGAGGGGTGCCGTTGTCGTTGGCGAACACGTGTAACTAAGATATGTGGGGGGGAGGGAGTGAGTGGATAGAATATTATGATTAGCACGGTTTATTGTGTTCTTGCAAAGTTAGCCAATAGATAAGAAACTAAAATTCAAACAGCAATTAAGGGAGTATATTAATACGTTGACTATTTAAAATTTAAACCTTATATATTTTAGTAATTTTGAATTAAAAAATACCTATAGTATTAATCCTGATTAAGGTATGATCCAATAATTGGATATTAATAACAAAACATTCACATATATCTGAAAACAACATTTTTGTCAATTACTGTCATGACGCCGAATCTTCCTCTATGAGACAGAGGGTGGCAACTACTCCCTCACTGCCAGTGATGTTTGTGAAATAAGTGTACTTTTTTCGTTTATGAGTACCACCTTTCAACCAAAAAAAAATAATGTTATTAAAAAAACTAATAATATTATTTTTATGAAACAATTATTATATGTGTATTATAATTATATAGATATTATATTATATTATAAACTATATTATAGTACTATAGTACTATTTAGTACAGCAAAATTAAATTCTTACTCCAAAGCAGATTGCTTACTTGCTGTTAATACAAACATTAAATTATAATCCTGAAATTGCAGCAAATAAACAGAAAAAAATAACGTTGCAAATGCATAACGAACATAATTATTTTTTATTGAAAATATTATAAATGTCTGTTGCTACCTTACTAAAACTGCTTCAATTAATTAAATTAAAATTCATCTCGTGGTATTAAAAATGACAAAAGAACTTAAAAAAACAGATACATGAAATAGAATTAAATTATGAATGATCTTTAAAAACAATATAATAATAAAAAGGTTTGCACATTAGTAAATTAAATGAACTTGTCGTTTTAAGAATTTGAATCAATTTATTTATTTGGTTAAAATTAATCCTACTTTAAGTCAATACAATATATAGGCATTTAATTGAAATTTTTTATTATATGAGCCGAGTAATATATAAAATGTAACATATTTTGATAATAACCATTTTATTCAAAAAGAAAATAGTATTTTTCAATTTATATTTCAAAAGTTAAACATAAACGTTTATGTCTATATTATAAACTACACCTAAATTTCTGAATAAACTTTTTTTATTATAGGCATATTACAGTTTATTTATACATTGTATCATTAATACAACTAAGCATTTAACAAAGATTTAAAAAAAACAATTAAAGGTAAAATATTAACTAAGAAATAATAAACCTTGATGCCAAGATTGGATTACATAAGAAGATTAATAGTTGAATTGATTTCATGTCAGTTTGGAGGATGAATGTCGGCTTACTAATTACACAGAATACAGTTTACAATCAACAATTATAATGCATATTATTTTAATAGTTCCTTTCCTACTTATATAATAATATGTGATTTATTGTAATAATACCAAATGCAAACTCTAACTTAGATATAGTCTAATATGTAAATGAATAAATGTAATATAATCTAATGACTATATAATGTGTAATGTGGGTTATCGTAAATTTTAAACAAATTAAGTGGAATGTAATATATTTTTCAACATTTATCCTTCAAAATGGATATACTTGGACCCGTAAATTAAATTGTATGCTACTGTTCAAAACACTTTATTTTTTAATATTTCGAAATGAAATTAATTGTAACATTTAAATAGCTTGTAACAAGGATGTAATTATTTTTATTGAATTCCCCTTTAAAACAGTTTAGATTATATTTTCATATACATAGCCTACTTAGCATACATACACTAATTTAAAATAAACTGTCATAATTCCTCAAATATTAAACAACAAACAGTAACATGCGTTATCACGCCTGATAATAAACATTAACCCAAAAACCAAATCATTAAAAATCAACGTGGCAAGTAACATTAAATACAACAATGAAACCATTATTTTCATCATTAGTTATACTAATCATCGAGATATGAATTGTATAAATAAATCTCGTAAAATGGGAATAAATGCTGCCATATAAAACTGTTCGTTTCATAAATAAGTTAACAATAAATAAAAATAAGGATAAATCAATAAAATAACAACGTGACAAACGCTTGAAACCTTTATTATATGTGATAACACTGTTAGCATTATTGAGTATATATTTATTTTGTCCGTAAATAAATAACCTACGTATATAGTTTCATATAGAAATTGGAGGTGAATCAATGCATTTGGAAAGAGTTCTACTATTTGCTCCTAAAATCCATCTTGTTTCGACTTCCGATATTAGTGTACGGGACAATTGGTCATTTTGCCATTTATTTCCAAAGTATTATTTATTTAGGAAAATAGGACGTGAAACTGTTTTTATCTTTTACAACGATAGTATTTGCATTGGCACATCAAACAATATCGTGTAATTGTGCAATAATTGCGCATTTACTCTATAGTTAAGTCAACTACAAGAGTGATACGATTTGTTAAAAAGAAAAGCTAAATAGTATAGCACAACTTTAATAAGTTAATCAATATGCCTAACAAGAACTGATTAATGGGGAATTGTGATGCGAACTATACCTGTTTTACATTTTCGATAATTTTATATTTGAAAGGGTGCGACGGAAAGTTTAAATTATATTTTGAGTAACAGTTGAAAACAAATTACATTAGCTATCGATATTAGATATCCTAGTTAGTTAACTATCAATAAGATTCAATAATCCTAATCTTTAACATCCTAATTAGTAATCAATCAATTATATTCGTGCTAAAAAAGTAATCCTGCTTTTTCTAATGCGCGACCGCTACATAGTATGTAGCCTATGCAACTTTCAACATTTTATCCACAGTACGTCATGACATGATTAAGCTTATTAATCATAAGATGGAAAATCAATATGTAATCAGCATATATTGTATATACTTGGAAGCATACATTCGACATTTTATGCCACGCTTATATTATAAATGCGTGAGCAAAATTTTTTGCTCACTGTTTCTAGTGAGCAAAAAGAAAT